>JAJOOR010004656.1:0-70814 GCA_036250505.1 Solanum acaule
GGTCTTATGTCTAATGTTAAATGAAGATGTTATGACTTGTTGAATATGATATGCCTAGTCTATGGTGGCTTCCTAGGAATACTTGGTGTGAGTAGTATTATGGGATGCTACTTGCACATTGCACTAGTGTGACTTGGGGGTTCTCTTAGGTGATTGTTCCTATGTAAAGATTATGTCTTATGGTGTGCCTAAGGCTCTATGAATATATCTGGTTGGATTGATAAAGGCTATAGGTAAGTCTGCCCTAGGTAACCTTAAGGTGATACATTGCACCAAGTATTCCCTAAGGGTTGCTTGAGGAAAGGAGTTAAGATAAAGAAGAAGGTAATGTATGGTATGCATTGAATGTGCCTAAAATGTTATAAATGGCTCTATGTGCTATTATGAATGGTTTCCATGTGTATGATGATGTATGTGGATTTATGTTGTTCCTACGAAACTAAATGATCTTGAAGTTTCTCTAAAATGGCATGATGCATGATTTCCAACTAAATGTACTTTTAAAAGCATGTTTTTGCAAGGGTATCATACTTAGTGCATTCTTGTACTAACACCATTCTTCTTCATCTTTTACACGAAGTGTAGGTGGTGGTGGCTAAAAGATCTTTCCTAGAAGTGATGAGCTTGGCTTACTATTCCTATGTTCGGGTGTGTCCTTAAAGTTTGAAGGACCTTCATGTTAAAGAGTTTCCTTAAATTTAATGTACTAGATAGTAGTTTCTATCATATCGTAAGGGTTGTGTTCCTCTTGTGTTGTAGTGATGTTTTAAGATGGCTACCTTGAGACGTAATATTCCGATTTTGTATTAAAGGTTTTAATGAGGTGACTTTTAAGTCTTGTGTTATATTATAAAAAGTTTGAAATTTTCCGTTATTTTTCTATGATAAATGCTATGACGAATGCTAAGGGCTTGTATAAGACGTCCGAGAGGTCGAATACGCCGGTAACGACTAGGGGTTGCTCTCGGGTCGTTACACCATGCTTGACCAGGATGGACCATAGGTCCATCCACGGCCCGTCAATGTGGTCAATTTGTTCATGGCTGGACGGTTATTTTAGGGGCACAATGGGACTTTCAAGTCTTAATTAAAATTAAGTGGTGTCGTTTTACCCTAGCCAAGACCACCTATATAATTACTTTAGACCCCTAAACTAAGTCATTCAAGTCGCTCTCTCAACTCACCAAAAGAATTGGGGTGCTCTCCCAAATAATTCTCTCTAGAAAGTTGAAGAAGAAGAGGGTCAAGCTAGGTCAAGTCAAGTCTCCATTATTCCAAGCTTTGTGGACATTGTAATCAAGTTATGATTGCTTTTCATCCATGGGATCCTTTCTCCCATTGAGTCCCTTAGATTCCCCAAATGTGAAGAAGAATTCCCCAATTCTTATTAGGGTTTCTTCCAATGTTTTGGGTTATGATGAATGTTGATCCAATTGAGTGGATTGTGATTGTTTATTGTTGAATTGATAGAATTGCATGTTTTTAGTATGAAATTACATGTACCCATGCCTAACTTATGTCTAGAATGATGAAATTGAGATAAATGTGTTTTATGCCATGAAATGGGAAACTGAGAATTTATATCTACTCTTCTAGGATTGATGAGATACATCATAGATTGCTTGAGATTGAAGCATATAAACATGAATTTCTTAAAAGTAAAGCGTATAGACATGAATTGATTGAGATCAAGTATATATGATGAATTATGACTTGTAGGCTTCGAGATTAGGATTGTCTTGAGACTAAGGAATGTATGAGGAATGATGATAATTAGGGCTTTTATAGTAAAGCTACATAATGAACTATGATTATTAGGGCGTTGAGAGTAAAGCTTATACTATGAATTTTGATTTGTAGATACAATTTTTGTGGAAGGGTTACCCATATGATCCACTCTATGAATGTATGAATGCATGAATGTGAAAGGTTTTCTCACATTGAATGATTCTAGGTTGAAAGTATTGCTCACCTAAAATGAATCTTGACTAAAAGATTATGAAATTGATGAGGCTTGAGGTGATTTCCCATGACCTCTACATGAGAAGGATAGGACGGGATGTGCCATATTCCTATGTTAGAAAAACATGAGGTGATTACCCATGTTGTATGATGATGAATATGAGGCGACTACCCTTATTCCATGATTTCAAAATAGCAAGGCAAGAGGCGACTACCCATTAGCCTTTATAGCATGGACATAGAGGTGAATACTCATGATCCCTTAATGAAATATGTGGAGGCGAATACCCATGATCCCTTAATGAAATATGTGGAGGTGAATACCCACATGTTATGTAAGAAATTATGTGGAAGCGAACACACGTGTCATATAATGTGGGCATGGAGGCGTATACCTATGACCATATATGTAAGGCAAGAGGCGACTGCCCATTTGCCTTTATGTAAGGCAAGAGGCGACTACCCATTAGTCTTTATAGAAAGGCAAGGTGGTGATTTCCCCATGTCGATAAAAGATAAGCTAAAGATGAGAATGATGAATGATGACATTTGATGATGGCCTAAGGTTGCCTTCTATGATAATTAAGGCTAGTGGAGGATTACCCATGTCTTGGCAAAGTATGCTTGAGCTTTCTTCAAGGAAGTTTGTAAGTATGTTTTAAGTTGAGGAATTTATGTGATGATTTATTATCTTGGATTGTTGCTTGAATTGACTTCCTTGATATGTATGACTAGAGGTGGAGGACCCAAGTCTAGACTTATGCTAAGTTGAGGTTACTTCAAGAAGTGTTCCTCTTATGTTATGATGATCTATTATGTGTGTTGAATATGCTTATGACTTATGTTGCCTAACTCTTATGCTTATGGTTTATGTCTTATGTTGACTAACTCCTATGTTGATGTTTATGCTAGCTATCATATTTAGTACATTATTATACTAACACATACTCTTGTGTACATTTTTTATCAAAATGTAGGGTCTGGCGATCTTGATTCACACACTTGTGGCTAGGTTCTTAGTTGATCAAGGAAGTGAAGATTTGGTTAGTCCTCATAGCATTCGAGGATTGGATCACCCCTTTCTCTTTTATGTCTTTCTTTTCATGTTGGACTATTGTATGGGCTGCGTCCCAAGATTTTTATCTCTTATGTTAGATGGTTTGAGACAATGATGTTAGATTTTTGCTCAATTTATGAAAGACTTTTATTGTTGAAAATGTTTTAAATTTTCGCACCATTTCTATTACTTTATGTTATGATATGTTAAGTGGTTTGTATGAGGCCTCTCACGATCCTATATGACTTGCTACATCTAGGGGGTACCCGTGGGCCGTTACAAACTTGGTAATCAGAGCATAACATTTAGAATAGTTCTTGGATGTCTCAAGCCACGTCTAATAAAGTCTTGTTCATAAGTGTGAGGCGCGCCACAATTATAAATGAGAGACTATTAGATGCTTAGGAAATCTCACTTCTTCATTTCTGTAAGTCATGCCATGGATTTTAACTTTATAAAGTCTTTATCCTAATCGTTGCCCGATGTTTTTCAAGATATGACTACTAGAAGGGCTGCTAAAAGGATGGAGGGAGACAACATTGATTAAGAGGTTCCTCCTCAAGCTCATCCTCAAGCTCTGATTGACCCATTGAATGAGAGTGTAACAAATACGGAGTTTAGGTTGGCTTTCCAAGTGTTGGCTCAAGGCATGAAGACACAAGACAATAGAGAGGTTGTAGCCCCCGTGAACCCAAATGTGGGTACGACGGCGTGAAGAGTGAATGATTTTACAAGGATGAATCCTCCTAAATTTTATGGCTCCAAAGTTGAGGAAGACCCTGAAGAGTTTATCGACAAGTTCTACAAGGTACTTGCTATTATGGGAGTGACTCTGACAGAGAAGGCGGAATTGGCCGCTTACCAACTCAAAGGGGTTTATGAGGGTGACTGACTCTAGTCCACTAGGTATTAAGCCTACTCCCAACTGAACTGAATATCTAAGTAAGACATTATAACTGAATTTCTATAATAATGAAAAGCTCAAAAAACTGACATGCTAACTGAAAATGCAACATTAATGTATTGATTATGAAACATTCTTAACTGGGGCATGTATATTTCAATAAACTGACCTAGTAAGTGTAATTCATGAACTAAACAAATCTACAAAACTAGGGTTCTGAGCTTCATGCAAGAAACTAGGCAACGATTCTTATAAAACATGATAATATCTAAGTAAGACATTATAAGTGAATTTCTATAATACAGAATAGCTCAAAATACTTTTATGGTAACTGAAAATGCGACATTAATGTATTGATTATGAAACATTCTTAACTAGGGCATGTATATTTGAATAAAATGACCTAGCAAATGTAATTCATGAACTAACCGAATCTACAAAACTAGGGTTCTGAGTTTCATGAAAGAAGCTAGGCAATGATTACTCAAAAACATGATAATATGATTTGGATTAATCTATCAGCTGAATCACAACACTTTTCTAAAGTTCAAGAAAACCCTAGGTCTAAACATGATATCGAGAATCAAGAATTTGACTGAATTCTTGGGACCTAAAAGGTGAGAAGAACCAACAAGTGAAATCCTACATACCTGGTGACGAATTTTAAGGAGAAATCTTTCGATTTCGGGGCTGGAACTAGAGGAAACTTTGTTGTGTTCTTGGAGAGGGTTTGGTCGATGCTTTCTCCCCTTTCGCTCTAAGTTTGCTAAATTTTGGTTAATGAATTTATTTTGGTAATGTCTAATTAAGTTAATAGGATAAAACTGAGCAAAACGACATAGTTTAGGTGCCCAACGCATAGGGGAAATTACCAAACGACCTTCACTTAAAACCTCCCGAAGTCACCGACGGCCCATGACCGACGGACCGTGGACTGACCAATGGACCGTTGCCTGATCGATGGTCCTAGCAGGGCGTCGTTTGGCTTTATAGAGATGAAATGTGGGGATGTGAACAACGGATCATAGTCCCACCTACGGTCTGTAGGTCTAAACTTAGCTAATTTTTTCCTGGGTTCTGGGAGGGAGTTGCAGATGACCGTCCACAGACACCACCTTCAGTTTGTGGGTCAACCTACAGTCCGTGGGTGGACCCGTTGGTGGCACTCGCAACTTCTGAAATCTGCATTTCTGGTCTGTTTAGAATACGAGGTGTTACAGTATTAGTATGAGGTTATGTGCAGTAATAGTTAAAGTACCCTTAAATTAAAAGAATGCATGCAGAGGTTCGGTAATCTATGAAAGAGAGATAGTGATGAGGGAAGCTATGTTAGTATAGTCATGCAACTAGTAAGTTATTAATGAGGAGTTTTCCCTTATGGGTAGACTAAGAAATGATGAGTTTGTGTAGAGTTCATGATATAAATTTGTAAGATCTTTGCTTTCTGTTCATTTGAAGAACCCAACTGGATAGTAAAACCAATAGTTGAAAAAGGAAATAAAAGAGAAACAAGATCTATTTACATAGAGTGTACCTGGATATATTATTCAATAGATTTTGAAGCCTTATATAGGTTTATATATTATGAAATCATATTCCCACTAAACCACCAATGTAATTCCACTAAACAAATTCACCTAAACATTAGTAACATATTTCTGTAGTACTAAAAAATAGGAAAAACTATCACGAGATAAAAGAAAACAAATGCCAACTGAATGATAAAATATAGCCATTCGTAGACTTAGTCCAACTAAAAGATAGTGGTTGATGTTGTTCCACTTTAACATCCCCTCTCGACATCAGCTACAATCTTAATCATGCCTAGTTGTTGACATAAGCTTTCAACCTTATTGACATGTAAACCTTTTGTGAACACATCTGCAATTTGTTGCTGAGTTTTTAACATACTCCAAGCCAATCTCTCCTTGCCACACTTTTTCCTTGATGAAGTGGTAATGTATTTCCACGTGCTTAGTCCTTGCATGAAAAACAATATCTTCAGCCAAGAAAATCACTGACTTACTATCACAGTACAAGGTAACTGACTAGCCAAATAGTTTGTGTAAATCCTTCATAAGCTGCATATGCCACATACTTTTTTGAGCTACAATTGTTGCTGCCCTATACTCTACTTCTATCGTTAACAACGACACAATTGGTTGCCTTTTGATGCACCAAGAAATTGTTCAAACTCTGAGAATAAGCACATAGCCAGTAGTTGAATGATGGGAATCATGATCCCATGCATAGTCAGAGTCACAATATCTGACCAACTTGCATTCTTCACATTTCTTATACAAACAATAAGCAGTTGTACTTTTCACATATCTTAGTATTCGCCGAATAGCCTCCATATGGTTCCTCTTTGGATTGTGCATGTAGCGCCTCATCATACGAGCTGCAAAATAAATATTAGGCCTACTCTGAGCTAAATAAATGAAACTACCTACTAATTGTCGATACATCATCATATCTGCCAGGACTTTTCCTTCATGCGCACACATCTTAGCATTTGGCACCAATGGAATTTGGTATTTCTTTGGAATTAAACATTCCAAACTTCTTCAACAAATCTTTAAAATATTTTTTCTGATGCAAAAAAGCATACTTCTTCATTACAATCAACCTCAAAGTCAAGAAAATGGTTGAGTTGTCCAAGTTCCTTAATCTGGAAATGAACTGATAAATTCTTCTTTGTTAGAAAAATTTCTTCTTCACAATCCCCTTGTTAGGATTAGATCATCCACATATACTATGATAGTAACTAGTTTTCTTCCAACAACTTTCACAAATAGGGTGGAATCTACCAGTGCTACAAAATAACAGCTATGACAAAGAAATTCTGAAATCTTATCATACCATGCCCTTGGCTCTTGCTTTAACCCATATAGAACTTTTAGAAGCTTACATAAATACTCAGGATGATCTTGACTCTGAAATCCATTGGTTGACATATGTAGATCTCCTAATCCAACTCTCCATGCAAAAAGGCTTTCTTTACGTCCATCTGCCATAGGTTCCAATTTTTATTAGCTGCCAGTGCAAGTATGATCCTGACAGTTCTAATCTTACCCACTCGACTAAATGCTTCATCATAATCTAGTCCATATTGTTGAGAAAAGCCCTGAGCTACAAGATGAGCTTCGTACCTTTCAATCGACCCATTTGTGTGATGCTGTATCTTGTAAATCCATTTACAAGAAATACATTTGTTATCTTTTGGATTTACCACAATCTCCGAAGATTGATTCAATTCAAGCGCAACAATTTCCTCCTCCATTGCTTTAATCCACTTCAAATTTTGTAATGTTTCCTAAAAATTCTCTAGCTCTTTTTCATTTCCTCTTCTACTATGGCAGCATTGGCACACTTCGGATTCAGCTTTCTGATCCTTGATGACCTTCTAAGAGACATGGATGTGTTTTCTCCTTTAAGCCTGTCTTCTTAACTTGGTTGTTAGTACAAACTTGTTCACCAAAGACTTTGAGTCACACCTTTTTCAACAATATCTTGATTAGCTTCATGTTTAGCTTCATCATGACTCAACTGGATGTGAGAAAAGTCCAATACATCTTTGAGAACATTTGAATCTAGCAACATCTCCTTATTTGAAGACCACCAAGAAGAAACTTCATCAAATATCACATTCTAAGATGTGTAACACTTTCCCGTGCTTGGGTCATAACATCGCCATCTTTTTCATTCACTGTCATTCCCTACAAAGATACACCTAAGAGTGTAACACCCCTAAAATTTCTAAGTCAAGACTCGAACCCATCTTCAATGTGAATGGAATTTTTCTGAGTGATTTTGAATTTTCTTAGGTTTTAAGGTCACTAGATGTAAAACTTCTAGTTCAAAAAAGAGCTAAAGAGAAATTCATTCAAGTCACCCATCCATTTTCTTAAGGTTTGGGTCAAATTCAAACGACCATATCTTTTAGCATATTGATGTGAGGCAAAAAATATGTATTTTATTTATTATTTACCTCACATTTATCATTTATATTTTCCCTTTTTGAGCATGAATTTTATGAAGTGTGCTAAATAGTGTATTTTATCTGTAGGAGTAAATTGATGTTAAATTTGAAGAAGTTTGGAGCTAAAACGAATTAAAGATGAAATGTTGATAGAGGAAATCAAGCATGCAGCTTAATAGGTTAAATTTAATATAATAGTATATAAAATATAAAGTTGCAGCGTTCAAATTGAAAATCAGGATGGTACCACGCGGCAGCCAATGAATGCCCCTCAAATTTTGAGGCGGTTCATGTGGAAAAGAAAAGGAATCCAATTCCTTTTTGGTTTTGGGTTCCTAGTTTGATTTGGACTCAGTTATTTTATTTAGGGTTTTCTATATCTATAAAAAGTCCATAGAAGTAATTATTATAGGGGATCAATCATAGGGCATCAAGTAGAAAGTCGTTAATATTTTTTCTGGTTCTTTTCTTAGAGATTAGTGGCTAAACGTCCTTGTTCTGGGGTTGTAACTACGGATTGATTGTTGAATATTGAAGGTCTTTGAATTAATTCTTTGTTATCATTTAAATTACTTTTATATTCTTGTTTTAGTATATCTTGACTGTCCATCAAAGAGATAAATCTCGTGTCTATTCTTAAAATCGAGAGAGGATGAGACAGATAGATCAAAGAATATAAAATGCTTGATCTTCCATTGAGTTGATTCGTTTTTAGGAGTGAAGCCCAGATGAACATCTAGCTTGGTTACGAAACAGGTCGAAATATCAATGCTCGTCAATTAGGACTGTCTATCCCCACTCAATGATGTAGTTAGACAGCTAATTGGAGTAGGCGACTAGAGGTCAAGAGACCCTACTCATATAATTGACCCAGTAAATCAGTAACTTGATAACCTAGATTAGTTCATTACTTGAGATACGATACGTGAAATCCAATGCATGCTGCAACCCTGTAATTTTCCAACCATTGTGAGTAATCTTATTATTTAAATCTTGCATTCTTTTCTTTTAAATAAATATCAAACACTTTTTGCACTCTTAAATAAATAATTAGACTAGTATAATTTAATAAATAGTTAATCCACAAGTCCTTTGTGTTCAATAATTTGGCTCTTTTAAGAGCCATTATATTACCTGCGCGACCGCGTACACATGTGTGTGCAATTGGGAGCACCATGTTTTTGGCGCCGCTGCCGGGGACTTAGAAATTAACTATTCTTCTAGGTTATACTCTTTCTTTTTTATATATTTATATTTTTTAATTAGTTTTTTTCTTAACAATTAATTATTATTTTTTCTTTCTTTGAATAATTTGGTACTCTTATTGATATGGATGATTAGGATAACTCGTGGTTGGGTGATTAATGTCCTCTATGTCATATATGTGGTCGGCAATATATTCATTGGAATGGTTCTCCGAATTCTTATTCCCTTCCCTGAAAGCCCTATTATGATTCTTCTGTTTTTTTTATGTTGGCAGGGTCGATGAAATGCAAAATGCAAAACAAGAGGCGCGCAATGTGAATTCACTTATGGAATGTACGAACATGCTGGACAAAGTTAATTAAAATATCACCGAACAAATATTTGAATGCACGGAAGAGCACAAAAAAATCATTAAATTATTAGATAAGCTTGATGCTATTCAATTAAAAATTATTGTCCTAGCTAAATTAGAAGATATTGAAGCCCAACAAGGAGAAAGTTATGAAGAAATCGAGATAGTGAGTAAATATTGGCTACAAGAACAAACTCAACTTCTATAGTTTCAAGAGTCTATCCGTGATGGTTTAATATACATGACAACCTAACTGATTGAAGGAAGAGTTGAGCTCACACAAGAAATAGATCAATTTGTCTCACATATTCATGACTTAGAGGCTCACTTGAACAAAAAGATTGAAGCGTCTCAAACCCAATTACCAATTGTCGTGGATGATGACCAACTACAGGTGGAAAAAAAGAAATTCCAACCATTCAACTATACCTTATTCCTTAATGTCGATGTTGTGAAAGAGTACAAAAGTCAGAATGTTATAAATAATGTTGCTTTGGAGTTGAGGCAACTTAAATCTCATTCAAAACACTTTTCTATACCATATGAACTAATAGATGAGTGTATAGGTGAGGTACAAGGCCCCTACATTGTAATGTTTTTTTTCACGTAGACAAAACGACATTCTTCACATAAGGGCAAAGAAGTGTAAGATGCGACATATATTACTTGGTTCCTTTATCTTTATACCACCTCCCCTAGAGAGCAGCAGAAAAAATGATGCAAGGTTAGGGGTAAAATTCATAAGTTTAAACTGGAAAGAAAAGTGGTGAACTTACGTGTGTCGTGCCGTGACGTTAAATTAGGCGCTTATTGGGAGACAACCCAATAAGTAGTGTCACTTCTTATTTTATTTTGTTTTTATTTTATTAGTGTCACTTTTTTTCTTTTGGTCTTGTTTTTGCATATTAGTGGAAGTCTGAGTACCCACAAATTGGAGCTAAGAAGCACGTTTGAGCTTAAGTGTCGGGTTACGACCCTTGATGAAAATTAAGAGAACATGTTACTAGCTAGGCCTGAAGGCCTCAGGGAGTTTTACTAACCCTTGTTTTAAATTTTATTTGATGCTTTGGGGACATAGCATCTTTTTAAGTGTAGGATGGAGGAATGAATTCCTAGTTTTTACTATTTTATTGGGTCTTTTCTTTTTTAGGATCAGTTCCTTGGCTTTTGTTTTCGGTTCTTTTCCCAAGAATAGTCCCTTTGAACCGAGTGTCTTTTATTTTTGTAGGAATAGGTTTTTTTTTAATTTTTTTGAGAGAAAAGAAAAGACTCTTTTGAGTGGTTTGATACTTGCTACTTAGGCTTAATTTTTGAGTAGTACTTTCTTCTGAATGCTTGATTGATAAGGAAATTGCAGACTCTTTGACACCTAAGCTCATGGTTGTGCCTTTGTATATAGCTTATTTTATTTTGTAGTTTGCTATGATCCTATCTCTCTAAGAAGTGGAATGGATCCATCTTGATTGATAGTTGTGCCATGTGTGGTGAGAATTGGTTTATTCCATGTTTTGCATCTTAGTTTAGAACTTGCCCTACATATTATTTCAGAGAAATAAAAAGTGTCACTTTGTTTAGGAGATGATAATAGGCTTTCTTTGATTTGTCAGGTAAATTTTAGTCTTTTCAGATATTATATCACTAGTTAACCCTTTTGAGCCTTTTAGCCTCTATTTTTCTTGTAAACCACATCATCGAGCCAAATCCCTTTTTATTCATACCATAATTCTATTTGATCCAAAAGGAAATCCTTAATGCACTGTGTAAGAAAAAAATGAGAATAATGGTAGAACTAGAAAAGGGTGGAAATGTTTGGTGTCTACTAATGGAAAAAGAAGAGGTAAAAGATAAGATGACCCATGATTGATATCCACACATCTCATGTTTCCCTAGGAAATTTGTAAAACTCTATTTTGGCCTCGGTCCTTCCTTGGACATTGTGCACTTTAACTCAGGCTGGAAGTCTAAGTTGAGGTGGCTACTTCAGAAGTTACCTTGATGTTGGTCCTAGTACTTCCAAGGACATTGTGCACCTCAACGCATATAAAATACGTAAGTTGAGGGTGGCCATTATGAAGTACAACTTTTTTTAAAAAAAATTTAAACATCCTTGAGTTGATGAGAATTACTTGTGAAATAATTGTAGAAGAGAGGGTTGAAAATAAAGAGAAGAACATAATGGGTGATGAAGTCTAAAATTGCAAAGTGTTTAAGGAAGTGTAAGTCACTATTTATAGTTTTTCTACCGGTCCCCTAGCCTACATTACAACTCGTTAAAGTCTTATTTGATTTTATTCACGCATGCTTAATTAGTGGAGATGTACATAATGGGAAAACCTGTGGTTCTTTGTACAGACATATGAATTTTATTTGTGAGTGTGAAAGTTTTTCTTGATATGAAGTCCTTAATTTATATTCAATCTTATGAATTGAGTGTGTGGATTATTTATCTTTGTGAGGACACTTGTTTCATGAAAAATAGGTCATTTTATTAGCTTCTTTGACGAGAGTAGGTGAACAAGCTTAAATTTGATGAGTTCAAAGTCCTTCCTTGAGGTTAGGAGGTTAGAGGTTTGTTGTGTATTTGGATGCCTTGCATAATGATCATGAAGTCTACTTGATGTTTTGAAATCGGTATATGGCCTAATTGTTTGTATGAACCAAAGTGAAGACATTGCTAGTATAATTTTTTGAGATGAGCTTTAATGTTTGCTCGAGGACAAACAAAAATGTAAGTGTGGGGTGTTGATGTGAGACCAAAAATATATATTTTCATCATTATTTGTCTCACATTTAATATTTATGTCTGCCCTTTTTGAGCATGAATTTTATGAATTGTGCTAAATAGTGTATTTTATTTGTAGGAATAAATTGATGTTAAAGTTGAATAAGTTTGAAGATAAAACGAATTAAAGATGAAGGTTGAAAAAGAAAATCAAGTAGGCAACTTAATTGATTAAATTTAATATAATAGTATATAAAATATAAAGTTGAAGCGTTCAAATTGAAAAGGAGGATGCTGCCACATGCCAGCCAATGAAGGCCCCTCAACTTTTGAGGCAGCTCACGCTGAAAAGAAAAGGAATCCAATTCCATTTTGGTTTTGGGTTCCTAATTTGATTTGGACTCAATTATTTTATTTGACGTTTTTTATATCTATAAATAGTCCATAGAAATAATTCTTATGGGAGGATCAATCATAGGGCATCAAGTAGAAAGTCGTCAATATATTTTAGGGTTGTTTTCTTCTTCTTCTTTTCTTAAAGATTAGTGGCTAAACGTCCTTGTTCTCGGGCTGTAGCTACGGATTGATTGTTGAATATTGAAAGTTGTTTAATTAATTTTTGGTTATCGTTTTAAGTTACTTTTATATTATTGTTTTAGTATTTCTTGACTAGCCATCATAGAGATAAATCTTGTATCTATTCTTAAAATAGAAAGGGGATAAGGGAGATAGATAAAATAATATAAAAAGCTTGATCTACCATTGAGTTGATTTGTGTTTAGGAGTGACGACCGGACGAACACATAGCTTGGTTATGAAACAAGATGAAATATAAATGATCACTAATTAGGAAATCCTATCATTGCTCAATGATGTAGTTAGACAACTTATTTCATGTCACGCCCCGAGGCTACCCCCTTGACATAAACACGAGACTTAGGATCACGAGTTACTCCAAGCTAACCTTGAGTTGGCATACCTAACCATACTAGATAAACTGAAGTAAAAAATATTGTGCGGAAGCTTTAAACATGATATAAACTGAAATGGGGAATACCCAATACTGTCTGAAAATATATATTGTACTAAGAGTTACAAAACAACTAGAAGATCAAACTCAAATAAAAAATTGAATCTAACTATGTCTGAATAAAAGCCTCTAACTGACTAGAGATGCTGGGACATGCCCCAGCTAACTTTAGTAAAACTAAAACTTAAAAGGAAGGACTGAATAGAAAACATGTCAATCGTCTTCGAAGAATGAGGACTCACCATTGATGTTTCTGAAGACGGATCGAGAACCGATCTATGCGTGATCTAAATGTTGAGGACCTGAATCTACATCACGAGAAGATAGAACGCAGAGTATGCATCAGTACTTGAAAGGTACAGAGCATGCAGGATAGAATAAAGCTGAACAATATACATAACTGAACAAAGCATACTGAGCAATGATATAAAATGAACATGATAAATATAGTAAAAATAATGAATATGAACCAAATTGAATGCAATGAGAAAATTCATAACTTGCTGAAACTGAATACTGAATTGTAACTGATAACCTAGTCAAAGCAATAGAATCTGATTGTGGGAGCTACTAATAACCGACAAAAAACCACGTGATCTAAACGTGGAGTCTGATGTATACGCCCCATCGACAGGACCGAATATACCTTGCCAGGGGTATAAAGGCATGACTGGCGAGATTGATGCATATCGTGACCAACGACACTAACCTAAGGTTCGAGTGTCTATGATCGTCGATATTATAGTAACCCAACTAAAGGTTGGGGTCGTGTCCCAAAGAAGTGGTTTTGAGAATTAATAGAAAATAAAATTTAGTTCTAACTAGTCATAGATGAAAATATTAACGAGAAAAAACATAGTAAATTAAAGGGGATTACACGAAAGTGTCAAATATCGATTTGGGGGTTTTGTCACAATTAGTAAAAACAACAACAATAACAAGAAAATCAAGTATGGGTGAGAATTCTTGGGGTGTGACCGCAATACAAGTTGAGATATATAGTTTGGTACATGATTTCGATAAGAATTTTGCAAAATAATAGTGACTAGGCTAAGCTTTAAATGGAAATAAGTTCCCTCTCGAGCAACATACCCCGTTTCAAATGCTTTCCTCTCGGACACCCATTTGCCTATTGAAGACCAGCCTTATGCCTTACCCCACTCACTCTCTCGAGCTGAGTGTTAGGATATAGGACTTAGGCTCACCCTCTCGGGCTGAATCTCATGTCGACCCACTCCTTAGGCCATCAATCTAGTGGTCTTGGTTTTGCGACCTCCCTCTCGGGCAAGCCGAAAACACTACTCGGACACCTATTTGCCTATTGAAGACAAGCCTATGCCTTACCCCACTCACTCTCTCGAGCTGAATGTTAGGATATGGGACTAGGGCTCACCCTCTCGGGTGGAACCTTATGTCGACCCACTCCTTAGGCCATCAGTCTAGTGGTCTTGGTTTCGCGACCTCCCTCTCGGGCAAGCCGAAAACACATGAGTGGATTTGTATTTGCAACTACAAACCCTTTAGGTTAAACCACAACCACTAGGTGAAATCACCATTAAACTACATCTAACCTATCAACAAGCAAGACCCAACAATAATATCAACACATATTTGCTAAATCACACCCCAAGAATGGGGGTTTTTAGCCACACATCAAGAAGTAACAAAATACACCTAAATTGATAGTGAAATCAAATGGGTATAAGAAATTAAACCTTGATTTAAGCAAAGGAAGAAGAATGGAGAAGACCCACTTCCAACTTAGGGAAGATGATACCCTTCTTTCTTTAAGTCTCCCAAAACCCTCTCCAAACTTGAGATAAAATACCTAAAAAGTACTATTCTATTATGATAAATAAAATAAATGTTCGACTCCTTAAAATTAATACATAAGTTTAGTATTTTTAGACTTCAGAAAATGGTGCTGGCGGATAGTTCGACGCAGTTAGTTGAATTCACTGAATGACTCGGCGACTCACCTTTCTTCTGTTTCAAAGTCGTTTCGTGCTTTCCTTCAGCATCTCATCGTTCTGGAACATTGGGCGGTATAGTACTGCTTCGCGGGACTATTCGGCAAAGTGTCAACTGCTACTTTTATCGCCTTTTGATCCTCTTCCTTCAGGGCTTCGCATACTGGAACTAAGGGAGGAATCTGTCCCATTGGCAACTCGCCAAGTGTGCTTGGCGAAGCTCAGGCTTCAGCTTCTTCGTTCATTTCAGACTTTTTTCCCTTTTTGCTCCTAAGAGTCCATGCTTCCGCCAAAACTTCAAATACCTGAAACTTAAGAGTTTTCATCAGATATTCAGACAAAATAAGTCCAATTTGTGGACTCATCAACACCCCCAAGTTAAACTATTGCTTGTCCTCAAGCAAACGTAAGTTCAGCCGTTCAAAAAGGGTGACTCAAACAGTGCTACACAAGACTCAATCATGAACATGCACAACAAGATTCGAATTACTTATGGAAGGATCAATTGTGTACTCAAAGATTCAAGTTGTGACACACCATTACCAAAGATTCTCATGCTCGCAATACTTGCTACTTGTGCAGGTTCAAGCTCAACAAAAAGTATCTAAATGCCCTCACATGAAGAATGATTCCATATTCACACACAAAGGTTAATCAATTCAAGATCAGGAATCAGATGCAACGCTCACACTCAAAAAGAGGAACATAATGCATGTTTTCACCCATAGGTTTGCCCTTATTTTCCTATCGACTTTCAATTCGGTTTACTCAAGATCAAAAAGGCCATTCTAAGGCTTGTAATGGGGCTGAATGTAAAGGCATGGTCATTCAGTCTCAATGACTTTTTCCTCGTGAGTAGTGGTATTCCCAAGGTATTCCCTTTTTTTCCTTTATCAATTCTTTTTCTAGTGCTTCTAAGTCCTCTGTTTATTCACCTTCATGGATTGCTTAGAAACCCTATTTCCTTCGTAATTTATTCCACAATATATATATATATATATATATATATATATATATTTATTTATTTATTTATTAAGGGGTTTCCACTTTTATGCAATACCATGGGTTAGGGGGGGACTTTTTCTTGAACTTCTTGACTTCTCCTTTTCCTTTTCACCACACCCCCAACTTAGGCCTAAGTTGGCTATTCACTAAACCACAACTCAGAGGATCATAGGTAGTGGGTCAAATAAGGTGTAGGGTTTATCAAGGTTCTTCCAAAGAAAGTTAAGGCTCAAAGGGTGTTCAAAGGAGGTTCACACACTCACGGGTAGGCCACAAAAGAGGTATATGTCAAATTTGGCTCACACTCTTTAAAGTTTCCTAAGATCATTTCAAGAGGACACCTTTCTAAATCAATCAGACTAATAGGGCAAATTCTAGGTTTATTCATGCATGGTTCAAAGCAAGCTAATCACACAAGGCATCGACACTTAAGTCAAACAAGGCTATACACTTTCACTAATGTGCAACGGTCATTACAAGAGAATCAATTCGATAATTGGCTAATCACAACAAGATGCAAAGAGTTCACATATTGTCTATCCAACATTTTGTCTCATCATAGCCGCACATTCATGTTTGTTAGATTGAGAGCACTATTCAAGTCATCAGTATTGATCAAAACTGAGACTTAAATTTTGCAAAAGAACATCCACTTTCAACACAAGCGGTGGCAAAAAATTTCGAAAAATAAATTTTTTTTGGAAGGGTCAAAATCAAAATTTGCATCAATTAAAATCAAAAAGAGGAGACATGAGCTCAAACATCCATGAAAGGCAATATATATAACACAATGAAAAAACAGACAACCCAAATGTACACCGAAACACAAATATCCATATCAAGTAAACAAAAGGTGAGCCTCACCCCACCACAAAAAAAAAACAATTTGTCCTCAAATGCAAATAATAAGAATCCAAAATTAGATGTAAGCAAGATATAGAGGAGGATAGAGAAAGGTCATGTCTACGCAGTCTCTCTATCTGCTAGGGCATTAGTGCCTGGAGTAGTCTCAGATGGAAAAGTAGTGCTAGATCCACTAGAGGCTGCTGTGGACATCTCGGTCGGTGATGTCTGGATTACCGGCTGCATAACAGTCTCTACAAGATATGGCAGATCTCTAAATATGCCCGTGTCTTGGCTTTCTCTTATCTCCTCAGCCTGTGCTGCTATCCACTCCTTATCAGTTTCTACATCTGACTCTGTCTGTGCTGCACCATCCCTTTGCATATCTCTGATGGGCACATGAACATCCTTATCATCTGCCCTCTCTATGAGTGAAGTGAAGTCGGTAGACTTATAGTAATCTACGTGCTTCCTCAAACTTGCAATCTCAACTTTTAAAGCCGTCACCTTAGAGGTTTCCCGTTGTCTGCTCTCACAAGCCATAACTCTTACCATCAAGGCATCAACATAAGTTTTAATGGGAGTAAGTGATGCTATTACGGCCCTACCAATCATCTCTGGAACAGACCTTTCCAGTCGAGTAGCTCTCACATCAGCTGAATAGGCCAATTGCCCCATCTTTAGGATCACGGCCTAAGTGATTCTGGCAGGCCGGGAGGATGAGGGAGCACCGGGAGCCTGTGAGGAAGAAGAATAAGGAGCTGGTATACCTGAGGGATCAGAGGCTGGGTTAGAAAAAGGAGTCTCTGTTGTCACTGAGTCAATATTGACCTCTCGAAAAGTATCTGTTGGGGCTGCTCTTTCCCTGTCATCCTCCTCTCGTGTAAACTCTGCCTTTATACGCAGTGACCTCTATGTTCAGTGGAGAAAGACGGAGTGACCTCTATGTTCAGTGGAGAAAGACGGAGTGACCTCTATGTTGCTAGCGAGATCTCCTGGTTCTCCAGCATGCTGGTATAATTCGGTGACTATAACAGGAAAGGGCAGAGACGTATGCGTCTGTTTGGCTCTCATGGCCATCTTCTGTGACACCAGTAGTCCCAAGTCGGTTTGCCTCCTAGCCATGATATACCCGAGGGAAGCAGCCTTAGGATGTCACAGAATGGACTCGTTCTTGGATGGCATGATAGTGCTACTAATGAAACCAAACCAGTACCGGGAGGTAATGTTCATGTCCCTCTTCTCAATCTGAGCTCATGTATCCATCCACCTCGGGGTGGTGTTAGAGATCATAGAAGCTAGCCACCCCTTCAAGTTATCCAGGGATGAATCAATAGGTAAACCCTAGTAAGGGAGTACCGAGAGCAGCGGTCGACCCAATATAGCATTAACATACTCACTGTGACACTCCACCTCCTTCCCTCAGACCATAACCGACTTCACCGGTCGGAACTCACTAGCCTTTTTCTTATTTTTTCGGACCAACTCCACATAAGCTAGGTAGAATTCCCGAAACTAGGAAGGGATGTAAGAGACCCTTGGTTGAGTGAACTGCTCGAACTCGTGATACCTGAGTGTTTCAATCACCTCTGCATGTTTACCTTCCAAACAATCCACGTATAGTAACTTTTCTTCTAGGTTCGTAAACCATCGCCTTTTAATCTGTTCATCAATCTAGGTGGATGTGGAGCTACGGGGAGTGCAGGGGCCACTGGAGATGGTGCCGGAGTTGGCACTGATTCAGTTGTAGGAGGAGTTATAGCTGGTGCAACTCTGGTGGGTGCGGATTGATGTCCGTCTCTGAGCCTATTCTGTCGGTGAATCAAGGGTTGTTCATCATCTGACTCATCGAAGTCTGGCTCAATCGCTGACCCTTTTCTAGCGATATGCTTCTTTCATTTGCCTTTGTCTCCCGGTGGGAGATCTTTCTTGCTTTTCTCTGAAGGACGTAATCCTCCTTTATTTATCGTATGCCCTTTGCCTATTTCTGAGTTGGTGCATTTAATTTTGTACGTACCATATCTACAAAAGTTTGTGATTAGTAAGAAGAATAGTCACACTAAAACACATCAAATCTGAAGCAGAAAAGTTCGTTGGTCAGTCGGCGAATCGCCAAATCTCTTTAGCGAGTTAGGTCGAACTCAACGAAGGGATCAGCTTGAAATCTAGCCAAATAAATGATGACACAGTCTATTTGGCGAGACGCTGACAACTTTCGGCGATGACGAAGTTGTCCACCAAAAACTATAGTGAAAGAGGGTAAAAGGGGCATGCAAAAGGCGGTCTAAAGTTCTCTAGGTGAGTCGCCTACCACCTTCGACTATCACGGATGTGTCCGCCGAAAGTGACAAATCTCTTAGCATTATAGAAATGAATGAAGGGAGATTTAAGACCAGTAGGCGAACCACTGAATCATTTGGCAAGCATGACCCAACTCGCCGAATGATTCAACGTGCATACTTTTTAACCCACTTCTTAGAATCGACCTTACAAGCACTGGAAATGAAATCAAAGAATGCATATACGAAATTCACACAATACCCATACTTCTAATCATCTCGGAATACTCAAACTTCTTTCGGTCCTGCCAAATTTTGGCCATTGAATTACGATCACCCTTAAGAATGTAGTCACCCATTCATGCGTTGAGCAAATTTTCATTAATTAGCCCAAATGTGGGCTAGTTAGGTTTTACCCAATCAATATAACAACAATCAAGCAACACCCATTACAATCTCAATCAAATTAAAGCACAAACAACCAAGCATTCGACTATTAAAATATTTCAGGCAGCTAAGTTTAATTTATACAAAGCATATCAACCTATTTCTATCAAAGAGGCCAAGCACGCGTCATCCTGATATTACAATTGCAAAATAGTTCCAAGGCTTTTAATATAAATATGGGGTTTTATGGGCTAACTTTTGATGGTGATCAAATTTCCTTTTGAAATGCTAGGCAGCAAAGAGTGCCGATCCCACACACTATTCACTAACTAAAATACTAATGGGGAGATGAAAATCTAAGAAAAAGTACCTTTGGTGCGATTTTGAGACGATGGAAAGTGAGAGATTCAAACATTTTGACCTTTTGCCTTTATATAACCTTTCAGTTCTCGGTCATTTGGCGACATTAGTCTTATCGCCGATCAACTCGGTGACGCGCCGAATGAATACTTACCTAACGATTTTTACAGGACATCCCTTATTTTGGGGTCCCAACAATGGATTAAGTCGGAATCGCTGATAGATTCGGTGATTCACCCACTGGATCTTTGGCTCGCCAACTTGCATTTTTCAACACCTTTCTCACTTTAACCTACAAAATCAGTAGAATATTATTCGAACAGGATAATTTAAAGCAGTAAAACCTTTGGTTGCCTCCCAATAAGCACCTTATTTTACGTCGTGGCACGACGCAAATTCTATTTCATTCTCCATTATTGGGGTTAGTCCTAGTGTTACTAGGTGACCCCAATATGTCATTTGGGTGGAGATGAGGCACTGCAAAACTCAGGAGTGACCTGATTAGCTGGATTGATCTAGAGTGAAATCCTATCATTTGATTCAACACTTTAATATTTTCCTTCATTTCTTCCAATACCCGATCTTGATCGATGATCTTTTGGAGGATGAATTGAAGTGTGTCCTCGACACGAGTTTTGTCCCCATCTCTAGACTTTCTCCGCTCATGAGGTGGTATATACCTCCCTTTGCTATTGCATTGGAGTTCCATCTCTGAGATTTTGGAGGCCAAGACATTTAGCTGAGATGCCAATGCGATAAGCGTGAGGTCCTTTTGGACTCCATGATTCACTTCAACTAATTTGCCACTACACTGCTTAGCCATGCTCATCTAAATGGATAACTCAATGAAAAAAAAACAAACTAGAAGTAAAAGTTAGTAAATTACAACTAAGAAGAACAAAAATTCTACTAATACAAAAATTCTCAAATAACACCACTCCCCGGCAGTGGCGCATTTTGATGCTTATCATGACCAACGACACTAACCTACGGTTCGAGTGTCTACGATCGTCGATAGGATAGTAACCCACCTAAAGTTTGGGGTCGTGTCCCAAGGGAGTGGTTTTGAGAATTAATAGAAAAATAAATTTAGTTCTCACTAGTCGTAGCTGAAAATATTAACGAGTAAAAACATAGTAAATTAAGGGGGTGACACAAAAGTGTCAAATATCGATTTGGGGGTTTTGTCACAATTAGTAAAAACAACAACAATAGCAAGAAAATCAAGTATGGGTGAGAATTCTTGGGGTGTGACCGCAATACAAGTTGAAATAAATAGTTGGGAACATACTTTCGAAAGGAATTTTGCAAAATAATAGTGACTAGGCTAAGCTTTTAATGGAAATAAGTTCCCTCTTGGGCAACGTACCATGTTTCAAATGTGTTCCACTCGGACACCTATTTGCCACATGAAAACCAGCCTACGCCTTACCCCACTCACTCTCTCAAGCTGAGTGTTAGGATATGGGACTAGGTCTCACCCTCTCGGGCTGAACCTCGTGTCGACCCACTCCTTAGGCCATTAGTCTAGTGGTCTTGGTTTCGCGACCTCCCTTTCGGGCAAGCCAAAAACACATGGGTGTCTTTGTATTTGCAACTACAAACCCTTTAGATTAAGCCACAACCACTAGGTGAAATCACCATTAAACTATATCTAAACTATCAGCAAGCAAGACCCAACAATAATATCAACATATATTTGCTAAATCACATCCCAAGAATGGGGTTTTTTAGCCACACATGAAGAAATAACAAAATACACGTATATTGATAGTGAAATCAAATGGGTATAAGAAATTAAACCTTGATTTAAGCAAAGGAAGAAGAATGGAGAAGACCCACTTCCAGCTTGGGGAAGATGAAACCCTTGTTTCTTCAAGTCTCCCAAAACCGTCTCCAAATTTGAGAGAAAATACCTAAAGAGTACTATTCTATTCTGGAAAATAAAATAAATATTCGACTCCTTAAAATTAATACATAAGTTTAGTATTTATAGACTTCAGAAAATAGTGCTGGCGAATAGTTCGGCGCGGTTAGTCGAATTCACCGAATGACTCGGCAACTCGCCCTTCTTCTATCTCAACGCCGTTTCGTGCTTGCCTTTAGCATCTCCACATTCTGGACTATTGGACGGTATAGTACTGCTTTGCGGGACTATTTGGTGAAGCGCCGACTGCTCCTTTTATTGCCTTTTGATCCTCTTCCTTCAAGGCTTTGCGTACTTGAACTAAGGGCGGAATCTGTCCCTTTGGTGACTCGCCAAGTATGCTTGGCAGAGCTCAGGCTTCAGCTTCTTCGTTCTTTTCAGCCCTTTTGTTTCTTTTTGCGCCTAAGCGTCCATGTTTCGTCTAAAACTTCAAATACCTGAAACTTAAGAATTTTCATCAGATATTGAGACAAAATAAGCATTTGAGGACACTATTTCTATCAAAATAAATCCCTAAATGAGTCCAATTTGTGGACTCATCAGTGATCACTAAATATGATGCACATAGATGGGACTTATAACCTATGGGGGCACATAGTTCAGGGACTATGAGAGTGACTGGCCCTAGTCCAACTCAGTATTAAATGTACTCCCAACTTAGAATGTGTACAATACAACATACTGGATCTTATTGCATCTTATTATCATTGCTTTCATGTTTAGTTGACTTCCTTTTGCTTTTATGCAAAAAAATTCTTAAGACTTGAAAATGTGTTTTTACTCTTCATTGTTCTTTACTTATGTTATGATACGCTAAGTGGCTTACATGGTTCCTTTTGGGGTCCTATGTGCAATGTTACATCTAGGGGGTACCCTTGGGTCGTGACAAACTTGGTAATCAGATCAAAAGGTTTAGAATGATTCTAGGATTATGTCTCATAAGCCACATCTAATAGAGTCTTGTTCATGAGTGTGAAGGACACCATATTTATGAGTGAGAGGCTATAAGATGTTAGGAAATTTCACTTCTTTCATTACTCCTAAGTCGTGCCTTAGAGTTTAACTCTATAAAAGTCCCTCTCATAATCCTTCTCTTGTGTCTTCAAGAAATTAATACAGGAAGGGCTAACACAAGAAAGGTGGAAGAGGAGAATGTGTATCAAGGAGCTCCTCCTCAAGGTAATCAATCTCCTCAAGATAACCAAGCTCTGACTAATCCTTCGGCTAGCTATGATGGATGTGTAGGTTAGGTCGGATTTTCTAACATTCGCTCAAGCTATGACGGCCCAACCCAATAGAGATGTTGGGCCTCATGTGAACCCTAATATAAATTCTGTGGCTTCTAGATTGAAGGATTTTGCTAGGATGAACCCTCCCGTGTTTCTTGTTTCCAAAGTAAGAGAGGATCCTCAAGAGTTTTTGGAAGAGGTTTATAAGATAATTTATTCCATGGGGGTGACTTCGGTAAAGAAAGCGGAGTTAGCCGCCTACCAATTGAAGAGTGTGGCCTAAGTATGGTATACTCAATGGAAGATCAATAGGCCGATAGGAGCAGGTCCAATAAAGTGGGAAGTATTCAAATCGGCATTCCTTGATAAGTTCTTTTCCTGAGATATGAGGGAAGCTAAGGTGGAAGAATTCATTAACCTTCATCAAGGAGGTATGAGTGTTCAAGAATATTCCCTAAAGTTTACTCAATTGTCCAAGTATGCTCCGGCTATTGTAGCAGATCCAAGGGATATGATGAGTAAGTACTTAACGAGTGTGCCCAAAGTGGTAAGAAAAGAATGCTGCACAGCAATGCTCGTTCATGATATGGATATCTCGCGTCTTATGGTATATACCCAACAAATGGAGGATGAGTAACTCCAAGGCAACAATAGGGAGGTGAAAAGAGCTAGACCCGGTGATGGGAACTTCTCCAATTCAAAGTCCGATGGACAAAGTCGAACAAGGTTCAAACAAAGGTTCTCCAACTAGAGCTCCTCTAGTGCTCCCCCAGGGTTAACAATGATAGGGTCTCCAACCCAAAACCTAAAGGAGGTAATAGTGGTGATTCTTTTGCTAGGCCTAATTGTACAAAATGTGTTTAGAAGCATGAAGGTAAGTGCCTAGTTGGTAGCGATGGGTGTTTTAATTGTGGGAAGATTGGTCACAAGATGAGAGATTGTCCTATGCTTACGACCAAAGGAAAAGCGGGCAAGCAAGCTCCTCCAAGTGGTTCAAACTCCAATGCTCAAAATCAAAACCGTTTTTATGCTCTCCAATCCCTAGGTTACCAAGAGAGCTCCCCAGATGTGGTGACCGATATGTTAAAAGTCTTTTCTATTGATGTATATGCCTTGTTGGATCCCGGTGCTACTTTGTCCTTTCTGACACCTTTTGTGCCTATGAAGTTTGAAATACTCCCCGAAGTGTAAGTAGAACCTTTTTCGGTCTCTACCCCGATTGGTGACTCGGTAATGGCTAAAAAATTCTATAGAAGTTGTCCTATTTCTCTGTCCCATAAAGTACCGTAGTGGATTTGGTAGAGTTAGACATGTTAGACTTTGATGTTATTTTAGGTATGGATTGGTTGCATTCATGTTATGCTTCTACCAATTGTAGGACTTAGGTAGTTAAGTTTCAATTTCCAAATAAGCCTATTTTAGAGTGGAAGGGAGGAAATTCTATTCCTAGAAGTCCATTTGTTTCTTGCCTCAAAGCTAGGAAAATGATCTCCAAAGGGTGTATTACCATCTTGTTAGGGTTATGGATGTTTAGTCTGAAACCCCTTCTCTAGAGTCGGTTCTGGTAGTGAATGAGTTTCCAAAAGTTTTCCCCAAAGATTTACCCACTATTTCTCCCAAACGGGAAATAGATTTTGGCATCGATCTTTTACCGAATACACAACCTATTTCCATTCCTCCTATAGAATGGCTCCGACCGAGTTGAAAGAGTTGAAGGAGCAATTAAAGGATTTGCTAGATAAAAGTTTTATTCGTCCGAGTATCTCTCCATGGGGTGCTCCGGTGTTGTTTGTTAGAAATAAGGATGGGTCTCTTAGAATGTGCATTGATTATTGTCAATTGAACAAAGTGACCATTAAGAATAAATATCCCCTTCCAAGAATTGATGACTTGTTTGGTCAACTTCAAGGGGTTAGCTATTTCTCCAAAATAGATCTTTGTTCGGGTTACCATCAAGTAAGGGTGAGAGGGGTTGATATTCCCAAGACGGGCTTTAGGACCCGGTAAGGTCACTATAAATTTGTGGTTATGTCATTTGGGTTGACAAATTCCCCGATGACATTTATGAATTTGATGAATAGGGTGTTTAGACAATAACTTGATATGTTTGTGACTGTGTTTATTGATGATATCTTGATCTACTGAAGGAGTGAGAATGAACATGTGGACCATTTGAGAATTGTATTGCAAATTCTTAAGGACCAACAACTTTTTGCAAAGTTTAGCAAGTGTGAATTTTGGTAAAGATTCGTATCTTTCCTTGGTCATATTGTATCAAGTGAGGGTATTGAGGTAGATCCTAAGAAGACAGATGTGGTCAAGAGTTGTCCTAGACCTCTAACTCCATCCGACATTAAAAGCTTTTTGGCTTTAGCCGGTTACTATAGGAGGTTTGTTGAGGGTTTTTCCTCCATTGATTATCTGTTGACAGCTTTGACTCAGAAAGAAAGCTAAGTTTGAGTGGTCGGAAGCTTGTAAGAAAAGCTTCCAAGAGTTGAAAGATAAACTTACTTACGCTCTGGTGTTGACCTTACCGAAGGGGACATATGGTTTGTGGTATATTATGACGCCTCTAGAGTGGGGTTGGAATGTGTGCTTATGCAACATGGTAAGGTGGTTGCCTATGCTTCTTGGCAACTTAAAGTGCATGAGAAGAATTATCCAACCCATGATCTTGAATTAGCAGTGGTTGTGTTTGCTTTGAAAATATAGAGGCATTACTTGTACGGGGTCGATGTGGATATCTTCACCGATCTCAAGAGGCTCCAATATGTGTTTAGCCAAAAGGACTTAAATCTTCGACAAAGAGGATGGTTAGAACATTTAAAGGATTATGACATAAGAATCCTTTACCGCCCCGGCAAAGCTAATGTTGTAGAGGATGTACTTAGTAGATTGCCCATGGGTAGTGTGGCTCATATAGAAGATGAAAAGAAAGAGTTAGTCTGTGATGTGCATTGATTGGTCCGAAAAGGTGTCCAACTAGTGGATTCCACCAAGGGTGGTTTCACGGTTCATAATGGCTCCAAATCATCCTTTGTGGTGGATGTGAAGTCTAAACAAGATCTTGATCCTTTATTTGTTGAGTTGAAAGAGTCGGGACTCAAGAAGTCCGTTGAGGCATTCTCCCAAGGGGGAGATGGGGTACTTAGGTACCAAGGTCGATTATGTGTTCCAGATGTTGTTAGTTTGAGAGAGCATATTTTAGAGAATGCTCATAGTTCTCAGTATTCTATTCATCCGGGAGCCACAAAAATGTATCGTGATCTATGCGAAGTCTATTAGTTGAATGGTATGAAAAAGGATATTGTGGGATTTGTAGCCAAATGTCCTAATTATCAACAAGTTAAGGTTGAGCACCAAAGGCCGAGAGGCTTTTTGAAAAATATATCAATTCCCACTTGGAAGTGAGAAGAGGTGAATATGGATTTTATTGTGGGTTTGCCTCGTACCCGAAGGCAATATGATTCTATTTAGGTCATTATTGATAGGATGACTAAATCAGTCCACTTTATTCCTATCAAAGTTTCTCATTAGGCGAAAGTTTATACCAATTTGTACATAAAGGAAATAGTGAAGTTACATGGGGTTCCTTTATCCATCATTTCGGATCGGGGTATTTAATTTACCTCACACTTTTGGAAGTAATTCCAAAAAGGGCTTGGTACTAAGGTGAATCTTAACACCGTTTTCCACTCTCAGATGGATGGTCAAGCGGAACACACAATTCCAACTTTAGAAAACATGTTGAGGGCATGTGTTATAAATTTTAAAGGCAATTGGGATGACCACTTGCCATTAATAGAGTTTGCCTACAATAATAGTCACCACTCAATATTGGTTTGGTTCCTTTTGAAGCCTTGAATGGTAGGAGATGTAGGTCTCAGGTTTGTTGGTTTGAGGTAGGTGAGATTGCTCCTATTGGTCCCGAATCGGTTTATGAGGCTATTGAGAAAGTTCTACTCATTAGAGAGAGGTTGAGAATGGCTCAAAGTAGGCAAAATTCTTATGCCGATGTTAGAAGAAGGGAATCAAAATTTGAAGTTAATGATTGGGTTTATTTGAAAATCTCACCAATGAAAGGTGTGATGAGATTTGGTAAGAAAGGGAAACTTAGTCCCCGGTATGTGGGCCCATATCAAATTTTGAAGCGTATTGGGAAAGTTACCTATGAGTTAGATTTTACAAATGAGTTGGCCCCGATTCATCCGGTATTTCATGTTTCTATGCTTAAAAAGTATATTGGAGATCCGGTATCCATTATTTCCCCTAGAAGGGTTGGGAGTTCACGAAAGTCTTTCATATGAAGATATTCTAGTAGAAATCTTGGACTGGCAAATCAAGAGATTGTGAAACAAGGAAATATCTTCAGTTAAGGGTTTTTGTTGAAATCATCTTGTTAAGTGTGCTACTAGGGAGGCAGATAAGAAGTCCCACTATCCTCATCTCTTTCTTTCTTCTCCTATTCAAGCTTGAGGTAATTAGTCCCTCTTGAGTATTAATGTTTTGGAGGCCATGTGTGTATGAAGTCTTTTCCATGATTTCCTTATGTTATGCATGTTATTGATGATTTTTATGTTTAGCAAGAAAATGAGTTTTGATGATTTATGTTCCTTATGTTGTTGTGCATATAGTATGATTTTCTTATTTAACTTCATGAGATGAGTTGATAAACATGCTTTAGTATGCCTTGAGAGTAATTGCATATTGGCTCCATGACATGGTGTTGAGCATGATTTTAGTTGGACAAGGTAGTTCCTTTTATGAATATGTGAAATGTTGAGTTTCATGCATATTTAGTTGATAGATGTAATTCCTACTCCCTTGTATTGCATTGAGTATGTCTTGAGATGAAGCTGATGTTTCCTCCTTTAAATTGTGCGTTATTTTTATGTTGCATACATGATGGGCTGCTAGTCTTAAGTCTTTACTTCCGTAAGGTGTATAGAATGTCATTCGAGGAAAAATGATCCCAAGGGGGAGATAATGTAACACCCCAAACATTAGTAGCCTAAACTATAGCTAAAAATCGGTTGATATAAATAAATATAGCTAAAAGGTGGGGGAAAATGTCAAGGAAAGAGGCTTAGAATCAAGGATGGAGGGAAAGGTCCAAACGAGTGGTTTAACGCAGCCACTTTTGGTGTAGGCACTTCCCCACCTACCATGACCATCACTATGACTCATGGTCTAGACCAAGATTCGTGGGAGGGCTCATGGAGAGCTAGGCAGTATCCTTGCCAAATCTTCCAAAAATAGCCTTCTCTCTTCACAAGCCACTTCACGGATCATGGTAAAGACCACAGCTCGTGGAAGATAGTTAGGGGTGTGAGGGTGGCAAGCAAGTGGACAAGCCACTGCCTAAAGGTCCACGAGAGGGACCACGGCTCGTGGAGCCCCTCGTGGGATTGTGTTGGGTTTGTGGGCTAAAGGCACAATGTGCCAAGCCACTCCCTCAAGACCATGGATGGGAGCACGGCTCGTGATCTTGACAACGGCTCGTGGGACCCCTTGTGGTCCCAGGGCAGGTGACTTAAATAAGGGGGTATTTTGGGAACTTCCTTTTTATGCCCTATCAAAGTAAGGTCATTTTGTATTATTTTTATACAACAATATAAGGCTTTTTAAGTCAAAATACACCCAATTAATTCATATTTTCCAAAGACCCAAATCAAAAACCCAAAGTTCATCTTCTACACAAAATTTCTCTCTCTAGAACTAAACGAAGAAGAAGAGTAAAATTGGAGCTAGGGCTTGAAGAATCAAGGCTATTTCACTCAAATTCTTTGAAGAATCATTACTAAGGTATGGTAGTCTTTCATCCTTTGATAATTTCCATCCAAGGAGTCCCTCCAAATTCAATTTCAAAACTAGTGATTTCCCTAAAGTTAGGGTTTGACTTCAATCTTGTGGGTTCTTTCCAAAAACATTTTTAATGGTTGATTTATGATGGATTGTGATTGAATTGATGATTTATTGTTGATTTATGATGAATTCCGCCAAGAACCCATGAAATCCCTAATTTCCCAAATATGGATCTTATGATGTGAATAGTCGATTTTAGAAGGATGATATGAGATTATGCTTGTTATAGTTGGTTACTTGAATCATGTTATTTCCATGTCTAATGTAGTAATTCTAGATGTGTTGATGGATTGTAGTCTTGAAAGGCAAGATGTGAATTATGCATGACCATGAGATTTATGAATATGCTTTATCAACACTTTGAGAGTAAAGTGAATATGTCATGATCTAGTTATTGTGTTTTTGGATGATGATCCTTATGTGCACAATTATGTATGAATATGATATGATGTGAAAGATTTGTAACATGTATGGATTCTAAGGTTGGAAGACTAGTCTCACCTAATGAATCTAGGAGCTATAGTATGATTATGTTGGATGGAGTGTCAAGGCATCCTTCCATGATTATGAACATAAGTCAAGGCATAATATGTAAAATGTGGGAATCAATGCTTAGCACCGAGTTGATATTGATATGAGATGGGAGCTCTTCTGTTAGTTGAGGTTGGGTTTTCCTAATAGCAATATCTTGGGATGGAAGCTCTTCCATTAGTTGAAGTTGGGTTTCAAGTAGAAATCCCCTTATCCCATAACTATGTGCCCTCATAGGTCTTTAGCTAGTGGATCTACCTAAGCTAAGAGTATGGTTCTACCTTATGTAAGTAGGACACCCCTTTTCGATGTGAGGTAGACACCGGATTCCATGTTAGCTCACATGCTTTATGTCGGTTAAGGCTTATTGCTTAATATGCTAATATGGACAAGAATATGATTTATAGACCATATAGCTACTCAAGAAGTTGTACTTAGTATGGGTAGGAGTATGGGATCTTACTCATGCATTGCACAAGTAGACTTTGAGAGTACTTATGATATGTTGCTATTGTGATATGATGATCTATGCATGACAATATGGCTTATGACTTATGATTTCCAAATGTATTCATGATGAGTTTAAACTTGGTAAAATGCACAGTTTTCAACCAAAATGTCATTTTTAGCATGTTTTCAATGTTTTGTTGCATGGCTATCATACTTGGTGCATTTTTGAACTAACCCATATTTCTTCTACATTTTTCTATAAGTGTAGGTTCCGGTCCTTGAGATGATCTCTTTCTTGTGCAAAAGCTTGGATTGACTACTTTCCTTGCTTATTGGTGAGTCCTCATGGTTTTAGGATGGCTAATGATTTTCTAGTTTCCTTTCTTGTACTTTCATTTGAGAACTATTTTGTTAAGGATTGTGACCCTAATTGAGACTTTGATTGTAATAGATGGCTTTATGAGACAAGTCTAGACTTCCACTTGCTTTTATGAAAAATTTCTTATGACTTGAAAATGTGTTTTTACTCTTCATTATTCTTTAATTATGTAATGATACGCTAAGTGGCTTACATGGTTCCTTTCGGGGTCTTATGTTCCATGTTACGTCTAGGAGGTACCCTTGGGTCGTGACATTAAGCTCTTTCTAACTGAATACATACTGAGACTCTTGTGATCGGTCAACACATCTACATGAACACCATAAAAATAAAGACGCCATATTTTCAAAGCAAATACCACAACACCCAACTCTAGATCATGGCTTGGGTAATTCCTCTCATGAATCTTAAGTTGTTTGGAGGCGTAAACTATAACCTTGCCATTCTGCATCAATACACAACCCAATCCAACTTTGGATGAATTACAATATACAACAAAACCTTGCGTACCTTCGGGTAAGGTTAATAGTGGGGCAATAGTCAACCTAGTTTTCAATTCTTGTAAGATCTTCTCACAAGCTTCAGACCATTAAAACTTTGATGTCTTCTGAGTCAACTTAGTCAATGGGGATGAAATAGATGAAAAACCCTCAACAAGCCTCCTATAATAACCAACTAATCCCAAGAAACTCCTAATATCGGTCGGAGATGTGTGTCTAGGCCAGTTTTGCACTGCCTCAATCTTTTGAGTATCAACTAGAATCCCATCACCAGAAATAATGTGGCCTATGAATGCCATAAACTCAAGCCAAAATTCACACTTAGAGAATTTCGCATACAACTCTCTACCCTTGAGAGTTTGAAGAACTACTCTGAGATGACTAGCATGATCCTCATCATTCCTTAAATAAATCAGAATGTCATCAATGAATACAATAACAAACATATCTAGATAAGTCATGAATACTATGTTCATAAGATCCATAAATGTTGCATAAGCATTAGTTAGGACAAAAGACATAACCAAAAACTCATAATGACCACAGTGGGTCCTGAAAGCTGTCTTAGGGATGTCACTTTCTCTTACTCTCAACTGATGTAGCCTGATCTGAGGTCAATCTTAGAAAAACAAGTGGAGCCCTGAAGTTGATTGAAGAGATCACCAATTCTTGGAAGGGGATACTTATTCTTAATAGTAACGTTATTCAACTGACGGTAATCTATACACATTCTAATATAACTATCTTTCTTCCTCACAAATAAAACCGGAGCGCTCTAGGATGAGACACTGGTCGAATAAATCCTTTATCAAGAATTTCTTTCAACTGCTCTTTTAACTCTTCTAACTCGGCTGGAGTCATTATATATGGCGTAATAGATATAGGACAAGTATCGGGAAGAATCTATATGCTGAAGTCCATTTCTCTCTCAAGAGGGACTTCAAGAAAATCATTTGGAAAGACCTCTGGAAACTCACTCACAACTAGTTTTGATTGAATATGTGGTATCTTAACACTAGATTCATCAAATTGGACTAAGAGATAGATGGACCCCTTGGAAACTAACTTTCTCGCCTTAAGGTACGGAATAAAACGACCCTTAGGCACTACTAAACTACTCCCGCACTGTATAAATGGCTCATTAGGAAACTGGGACATAACTACTCGAGTTTTACAATCAACGGAGGCATAATAGGCATGAAGCCAGTCCATATCTAGAATAACATCAAAATCTACCATGTCTAACTCGACTACGTCAGCCATGGTATCTTTGTTATTTACAAAAATGGAACAATCATGATAAACTCTCTCAGCTAGAATAGACTCACCAACAGGTGTGGAAATACTGAAGGGCATAAGAAGTTGCTCAGGAAGGATATCAAAATTCATAGCAACATAATGAGTCAAAAAAGATAGACTTGCACCTGGATCTAGCAAAGCATAAACATCATAAGTAAAGACTTTGATCATAAAAGTGACAAGATTTGGTGAATTCTCTTGCTCTTGACGACTGGTGATAGCGTACAGACAGTTTTCTCCTCCGCATGTCCCTGAAGTAGCTCTTCTAGGTCCAGCTCTATCTAGCACAACCACTGAAGAAGATTAAGCTCTATTGCCCCCATTGCCATTTCCTTTCCTGTTCTTAGGGCACTCTCTCATGAAGTGACCATTCTGACCACACTTGAAGAAACCAGTGGAGCCTTCACGACACGTTCTTGGGTGGTTCCTACCACACTTAACGCATGCAGTAGTCCTATTACCTCCTTGTGCCACACTACCTTGAGACTGTACACGTGTAGCTCTAAAGTTTTGAGAATTCTAATTCATGAACTCACATCTGTTCATTGGTGCAGGTTCTGCTAGATGATGGAGCAAGTCCATTTTGTTGTTGTTGGAAAGACGACCGATTCGAATCACTCTTCTGTTGTCCGAACTTGTTCCCAGTTATCTTAGCTTTCTTGTTTTAGAACTCTTCTCTACCTCTCAGCTTATCTTTATTAACCTGCTACACATGGATCATGAGTCTCCTACCAATATAACTGCCTTGCCATCCTTACTTGACAAACGATACAATCCATCAATGAATATACTCATCCTATGACTCGTGTCAGTAACCATCTCCGGGGCATAACGGGACAGTTTGGTGAACTTAAGGTTGTTCTCATGTACGCTCATAAATTCCTGGAATTCCCTTACCTTGGACTCTCTAAGTTCACAGCAGAAGAAATGCCCAGGAAGGCCTCATGTAACACCGCCACCTCACAATTGGCACACCTTTAACTCTATTATTCTTTCATTGGTAAAATCAGATTCTAGCGACACCCTTCAGTTGGTATGCAGATAATTCTACTCGCTCAGCATCAGCAATATGCATAATCTCAAAAATCTTATGTAGCTCTTCCATAATGTTTTACGGATACTCAGTGACACTTGAATCGGTGAAATTTGGAGAATTCATCCTTAAAAACTCCCGGATCCTGGACGTATCGGTCATATCCTGTGGAACCTCACTCTGTTTCCCAACTTGGTTGGTCACTACTTGACTCAGCATCCGGATAGCTTTCCGAAACTCAGAATTCGTGACCTCTCCTTGGGGTTCCACTTCTGGTGTGTTGGGTACCCATTGATCCTCAATGTTTCTCCTAGCAAGACGACCTCGAACAACTTTTTGTGGAGGCATGATCTAAAAGATACGCGCAAGCATGAGTTAGAAAGCAATTTTATAGAGATGAACTCTATCGCACAAAAAGAGTATGGAGAAAGTTAGTTAGTTCCTAAATGTCGCAGCCTCCTAATTATAGATGTGGTGCGCTTCACACCGATAACTAGAACTCTACAGACACAACGTAATAGAAACCCTAGGACTCTTGAACTTTGTGCTCTGCTACCAAGTTTGTAACGCCCTAAGCCTACACCCTAGGCATCGCCGGCACTCAAGAACCATTGATGGCCCCAAGAGAACCTTTGACCTTGCTCACTACTCAGCGGAAGACTTTATTCAACATTTAAAAGAACTCAAAAGATAAGCTCATGTAATAAACTCAGAATGTTGTAAAGGAACGTTCAACTAGCCAAAGAGGCAATTCAAGTCTTAACATAAACAATGGTAAATGAAAAGACTCATGAACTAACGCCTATCTTTCTATGAAGCCACTAATACTATGAGGGAAGTCGCGACAAGACCCCCGATCATCCTAAAAAAACCGAAATGATAAACATAAAAAAGGGATTCTTCAGAAGTAAGAAGGCTCAACAAATAACTCTGGAACTCGACTGGATCAACAAAGCGCTGGATGTTGATCCTGGTTACCTGTATGTGCATCATAAAAGATGAAGGCCAAATGGCGTCAGAACATAGAATGTACGAGCATGCGAGGGGAAATCTAAAAGAAGATATAAGCTTGAACTGGAACTGAAGAAACACTTGCCTCATCTCAACTCAAATCATCCTCATTTCAATATAAAGCAATAGAAATAATGTAGTATAAACAAAAGTATTAAAACACTAGAAAACAACTCAATTTATTAGAAAATACAATATAAACTTTATTGGTATACAAAAATACAAATTAAACTATGTTTGAGAGATTTTCTAACTGACAACCATCACTATGAGCTATGTGATGATACAACGTTTAGCCCACCCTGTCAAACCTGTCCTATACTCTGTTGGGGTATAGAACTCTCTAACTAAGTGGAACAAGTAGTTTATGCTTAAAATCAATAAGGAATCATCTAAAAAGCATTACCCTATCTACAAATGTTGGCTACATGGTTTATGGGGGCTGTGAGTTGTTAGAACTCTCCCTCATATCAGTGTTTAATACTACTCCCAAAATATAACTAAGTTCATTATGTTGTAAAGAAAACATTTCCTCTTCCTCAACTTTGAGATTATTACTCAAAAGGTTTTCTCTTAAAAGAGATAGTGCTCATGAACTCTTTTGGATATCGGTGTTTTCTCTTTTTCTTGAACATAATAACATTTCTCTGGGAACTTGAGGTGAGGCCAAAATAGATTATTTTAATCATTATTTGCCTCACATTTAGTATTTATATTTGTCATTTTATAGTGTGAATTTTATGGATTATGCTAAATAGTATATTTTATTTATAGGATTAAATTTGTGGAAAAATAAAGAAGTTTGGAGCTAAAACAAATTAAAGATGGAAGGTTGAAGAAGGAAATCAAGCAGGCAGCTTAATGGATTAAATTTAATAAAATATTTTATTTGTGTATATGAGGAAAAAGGCAACGAACAATTTGCAATTGCCTACTGTAGCTGCCACGTGTCAGAAGGTGGAGGACTCTTATTATTATGAAAGGCGGCGAGCAACAATTAATTTCAGAAACAGCAAATAATTCACGGAAAAAAAAGAATCCAATTCCTTTTGGTTTTGGACTCCTAATTTAATTTGGACTCAGTTATTTTATGTAAGGTTTTTTAAATTATAAATAATCTATAGAAATAATTATTTAGGGGAGCCAAGAACCAAGAAACAATACACAATATAAATTTTCTTCTAGCTTAGAAACTTTGGAAGAGCCGCCGTGAAGGCCAGAGAATTCTAGTTTATTCTTTCTTCTCCTTTATTATTTATTTGTATTCGTGATTAATAAAAGATAGTTTAGCTATTGTTCTTAATTCTTTATGATTAACACAAGCATATTTATTTTAATATATTTTGATTGTGTTTTTGAGATAATGAGTAGCTAAATTTCATAACTAGGGTTGTGGGAACAATGATGAATTATTAAAGTAAGCTTATGTATGAAGTGATTCTTGAATGATTTTTATGCATGTATTGTTAATTCTTTCGTTTAGAAGTCTTTTTAACAGTTGCAAACGTTAGAACTCCCCTTGTTGCTACTTGACGGACCAAGGAGGTAGTTAATAAGAAAAGAATTAAAAATAGAGATTTAGTGTGATACTATCTACTAGTCTAATGTCGATTGGTGCGAGGGTGAAAACTAAGTCATACATTGATGTGATGCCTAATCAGAGGTAAAGGTAAGGGTTAGTAAATTATACACACATAGCCGGACCAAGGTGCAGAGTGAAATTCCCTATTTGGCGGACCAAGTACGTAGGGATACCTAATTTACCAACCTTGCATGCTAAAAATTGAAATAGATCACTAGTACGATATTGTTGCTATTTTATAAAATCATGGGGAACACACTCCTTGTTATTTCTAATAATCTGAATATAAATTATTACTTAGTTCAAAGCTATTTTTTTTTTTCAATTTAAATCCCCCCATTTTCATATAACGACTATCGTGTTAGAAATTTTCTATTGACAATATTCTTCCATATTCTCTATGGGATCGACCCCGACTCATAGTTGGGTAAATATATTGCATGCCACCATTTATATTTCATTTCAAGAAGTATATTTGGATGTTATCAAGAATGGCGTCGTTGTCGTGGAATGTGGCTTAGAAATTGTCTTTAGTAGTTATTTTGACTTGTGGTCCTTTTTTGTTTCTTAGGATTAGTTTTAAATTAGTTTTTTTTTTTATTATCATATTTGTTTTACTCTTCTTGAGATGTCATCTGAAAAAGTGTGTAGTCATAAGTGTTCTTGCAATTCTTTTACTTCTGATATTATGGATTCTTATAGGTTAATTTTTTCTCAACAAGATAAATTGTATGGGGAAATGGAAGATTTGTTAATACTTTGCTATAAATCAATAAGCGCATGCTTGAAGATATCTTTGATTTTGAACTCTATTATTTAGATTGTTAGTTGAATGCAAAGATTGCATCATATGACACCCAACAATTTAGTAATAATATGTGTGAGGAAGAAAAAATACTTATAAGTCAACTTGAAGAGCTAAAAGTTGAGGGACAATTGCTTGATCATACTTTTATTGATGTTGTCATTGTTGAGAAGAGTACGATGGAGTTATGTAATGAAGTAGATAATATTATTTTTAAAAACTCTAGTATGTGTAAATATGAGGGTATAAATAATAATACAATTCAGGGAGCACTAGACCTCATTCCAATCATTTTTCCACATTATGTTTAGATGATGAAATATTAATCGAGCCATCTAAGCCTTTGGAAGAGTGTATGGGGGAAGAACAATATGTCTATATTCTTAAATTTATTGTTCCAATATGGGAGAATTACATTCCTCACTTCGGATCCAAGAAGTGCATAATGCGATATCTATTGCTTGGGACCTTTATTTTTATACCATCACCCCTTGAGCGTAATAGAAAAATTGATGCAAAATTAGGGGTGCAATTGATATCTTCAAAGTGAAAGGAAAAATAATAAAAATGGTGTCGTGCCGTGACGTTAAATTAAGCGGTTATTGGAAGGCAACCCACTTAGTAGTGTAACTTCTTATTTTATTTTATTTTTTATTTTATTAGTATCACCCTTTTTTTGTTTTTTCCTTTGGTCTTGTTTTTGCAGATTAGGGGAAGTCTGAGTACCAAAAAAAAATTTGAAGCAAAGGAGCTTATTTGAGCTTAAGTGTGGGGTGACGACCCTTGATGAAAATTAAGAGAACATGCTACTAGCTAGGCCTAAAGGCCTCAGGAAATTTTCCTAACCCTTGTTTTAAATTTTATTTGATGTTTTGGAGACATAGCATCTTTTTAAGTGTGGGGTAGAGGAATAAATTACTAGTTTTTACTGTTTTATTGAGTCCTTTTTTTTAAGATGGGTTCCTTGGCTTTTGTTTTCGGTTCTTTTTCTAAGGATAGTCCCTTTGAACCGAGTGTCTTTTACTTTTTTAAGAATAAGTTTTCTTTTGATTTTTTTTTAGAGAAAAGAAAAGACCCTTTTGAGTGGTGTGATACTTTCTATTTAAGCCTAAATTTTTAGTTGTACTATCTTGTGAATGCTTGATTGATAAGGAAATTACTGACTCATTGACACCTAAGATCATGGTTGTGACTTTGTATATAGCTTATTTTATTTTGTAGTTTGTTATCATCATGTCTCTCTTAGAAGTGGAATTGATCCATCTTGATTGATACTTGTGCCATGTGTGGTGAGAATTTATTTATTCCATGTTTTGCATCTTAGTCTAGAACTTGCCCTACATGTTATTGAAGCGGAATAAAAAGTGTTGCCTTGTTTAGGAGATAGAAAATAGGTTTTCTTTGATTTGTCTGGTAAATTTTAGCTTTTTTCAGATATTATATCACTAGGAAACCCTTTTGAGCCTTTTAGACTATATTTTTCTTGTAAACCACATGATCGAGTCGCATCTCTTTTTATTGATACGATAATTCTATTTGATCCATAAAGAAATCCTTAATGCACTATGTTGTGAAGAAAAATTGAAAACATTGGTAGAAGTGACAAAAGGGTGAAAATGCTTGATGTGTGAAGAATGAAGAAAAGTGTGAAAACTTTATTTTGGCCCTGGTCCCTTATGGATATTGTGCACCTCAACCAAGCTTAAAACTTAAGTTAAGGATGGCTAATTCAGAAGTATGCTTAAAACAGTGGCCTTGGTCCTACCAAGGACATTGTGTACCTCACTTGAGGCTCAGAGCCTTGAGTTGAGGATGGCTAGTGCAAAACCTCTGGAAAAAAAAATGAAAAAAAAAATGATTGAAGCATTCTTGTGATGGTGAGCATTACTTGTGAACTAATTGTTGAAGAGAGGGCTGAAAATAAAGAGAAGAAAATAATGGGTGATGAAGTCTAAAATTGCAAAGTGCTTAAGGAAGTGTAAGTCACTATTATATAGTTTTCCTACGTGTTCCCTAGCCTACATGACAACCCGTTAAAGTCTTATTTGATTCTATTCAAGCATGCTTAGTTAGTGGAGATGAACATAATGGACAATCCTATGGTTCTTTGTGCATACATGTGAATTTTATTTCTGAGTGTGAGTTGTTCTTTGATGCTAAGTCCTTAATTTACATTCAATCTTTTGAATTGAGTGTGTGGACTATTTCTTCTTGTGAGGGCACTTGTTTCATGATAGATAGGTGATTTTATTAGCTTTCTTTGATGAGAGTAGGTGAGAAAGCTTAAATTTGATGAGTTCAAAGTCCTTCCTTGAGGTTAGGAGGTTAGAGGTTTGTTGTTTATTTGGATGTCTTGCATAATGATTGAGAAGTCTACTTGATGTTTTGAAATTGGTATATGGCCAAATTGTTTGTATTAACCAAAGTGATAACATTCCTATTTTGATTTTTTGAGATGAGCTTTAATGTTTATTCGAGGACGAACAAAAGTTTAAGTGTGGGGTATTGATGTGAGGCCAAATACATATTTTTAATCATTATTTGCCTCACATTTATTATTTATATTTATCCTTCTTGAGCGTGAATTTTATGAATTGTGCTAAATAGTATATTTTATTTGTAGGATTAAATTTGTGGAAAAATAAAGAAATATGGAGCTAAAACGAATTAAAGATGGAACGTTGAATAAGAAAATCAAGCAGACAACTTAATGAATTAAATTTAATAAAATAATATATTTTTATGTATGAGGAAAAAGGCGACGAACAATTTGCAATTGCAATTGCCTACTGCAGCTGCCACGTGTCGGAAGCTACAGGGCTCTTATTATTATGAAAGGCGGCAAGCAACAATAAATTCCAGAAACAGCAAATAATTCACGGAAAAAAAATAATCCAATTCCTTTTGATTTTGAATTCCGAATTTAATTTGGACTTGGTTATTTTATTTAAGGTTTTCTATATCTATAAATAGTCCATAGAAATGATTATTTAGGAGAGTCAACAACCAAGAAACAATATACAATATAAATTTTCTTCTAGCTTAGGAACTTTGGAAGAGCCGCCGTGGAGGCCAGACAATTCTGGTTTATTATTTCTTCTCCTTTGTTATTTATTTGTATTCATGATTAACAAAAGATAGTTTAGCTATTGTTCGTAATTTTTTTATGATTAACACGATCCTATTTATTTTTAAAAAATTTGATTATGTTTTTGAGATAATGAGTAGCTAAATTTCATAACTAGGGTTGTGGGAACAATGATGAATTATTAAAGTAAGCCTACGTACGAAGTGATTCTTGAATGATTTCTATGCATGTACAGTTAATTGTTTCATTTAGAAGTATTTTTAACGGTTGCAAACGTTAGAACTCGCCTCGTTGCTACTTGCCGGACCAAGGAGGTAGTTAATGAGAAAGGAATTAAAAACATAGATTTAGTGTGATACTATCTAATAGTCTAATGACAATTGGTGCAAGGGTGAAAACTAAGTCATACATTGATGTGATGTCTAATTAGAAGTAAAGGTAAGGGTTAGTAAATTATACACACGTAGCCGGACCAAGGTGCGGAGTGAAATTTTCTATTTGGCGGACCAAGCACTTAGGGATACCTAACTTACCAACCTTGCATGCTAAAATTTGAAATAGATCAATAGTACGATATTCTTGCTATTTTATGAAATCATGGGGAACACATTCCTAGTTATTTCTAATAATCTGAATATAAATAAATACTTAGTTCAAAGCTATTTTTATTCTCTCTTTTTTTTCGATTTAAATCTCCCCATTTTTATATAACGACTATCGTGTTAAATATTTTCTATTGACAATATTCTTCCATATTCTCTGTGGGATCGACCCCGACTCATAAATGGGTAAATATATTGCATACGACCGTTTATACTTCTTCTCAAGAAGTATATTTGGACGTTATCAGAACTACTCCCCTATATCATTTTAAAGAAAATGAACTCAACTTTACTCTTCCTCTTCCTCAAATGCTCAAGTCTTAAAACAAGTTTAAAAGATATGTAAAAGACGTTTTTAAATGACTCGAAAAACTCTCAAGACTTGACTCTTAACTCTACCTTGAATTTGAATTATGAATTATGAATTTAGGGTTATGATATATGATATGAAGGATATCGTGATGATTATATGAGTTTTAGATAGTTAATCATGAGAAACGGTCGAAAAACACTATCTGGTAAGTAAGTACAGGACGCGGAGATCAATTATAATATATGGTCACAAAATAATTTTTGAAACAGTGGAGTCTGTGTTCCCTCCATGACGCGGTGAGAGAAATTTCTTTCTGGGGGAGCAAGTCCGCGTCGCGGACTATGGCGCCAATTTCTACCTGATATTTTCTTCTTCTCCCAAACCAGATTCAACTCATACCCATTGCATTTCTACATTAAGAATTCTCGATTATAACTAGCTCCTTAGGAAACTGGAACTTAACTACTCGAATCCTACAATCAATTGAGGCATAATAGGCAGAAAGTCAGTCCATACCTAGAATAACATCAAAGTCCTCCATGTCTAACTCGACTAAGTCATCCATGGTGTCCTTGAGATCAATAGAGATGGTACAATCAGGAAAAACTCTCTCAGCTAGAATAGACTCACTAACAGGTGTGGAAACACTGAAGGGCTCAAGAAGTCGCTAGGAAGGATATCAAATCTTATAGAAATATATGGAGTCACAAAAGATAGATTCGCACATGGATCAAGAACATATACATCAAAAGTTAAGACTTTGATCATACCAATGACAACAGTTGATGAATTCTCTAGCTCTTGGCGACTGGTGATAGCGTACAGACATTTGGTCCTTCGCTTGTCCTTGAAGTAGCTCTTCTTGATGCAGCTCTGTCTACTGGAGCCACTGAAGAAGATTGGGTCTATTGCCCCCATTACTATTACCATGCCTGTTCTTTGGCTCTGAAGTTCTACGAAATTTGATATCTGAACTCACCTCTGTTCTTTAGTGCAAGTGCATTAGCAGATGATAGAGCATGTCCAGTTGGCCTTTGTTGAGAAGATCACCGGTTCACATTACTTGCCTTCTGCTGTCTAGACTCATTACCTATGTTCTTAGCATTCTTGCTATGGAGCTCTTATGTATCTCTCAACTTGTGCTCCTCAACCTGTTGCATATGGATCATAAGCTTGGCTATGTCCATGTCCCCTATCAACATAGCTGCATTATCCTCCTTACTCGACAAACGAGACAACCCAGACACAAACAAGATCATCCTCTACAACCATCTCCAAAGCCTAATAGGACAGTTGAGTGAACTTGAGGTTGTACTCAGGAACACCTATGGACTCCTACTTAAGGGAATTCTTACATTTGCCTCTCTCAGCTCATGGGGAAAGAAACACCCCATGAAGGCACTATCAAACACAACCCTGCTCAGAATTGGTTCCCCTTCAGCTCTGCTCTTCTTCCGTTGGTCGTACCAAATCCTAGCAACATTTGTTGAGCCAGTATGCGTCTAACTCGACTCGGTCAACATCAGCAACATGCGCAACCTCAAACACCTTCTGCAGCTCCTTCATAAAATTCTCTGGATCCTCAGTGACATTTGACCTTGTGAATTCTGGAGGATTCATCCTTAAGAAATCATGTAATCTGGATGTATCAGTCGCATCCTGTCGAACCACTCTTTCTTGACCAGCTTGGTTGGTCACCATGTGACTCAACATCCAGATAGCATCCCAGAACTCAGCATTTGTGACCTCTCATTGGGTACCCCTTGATCCTGAGGATCAACATTTCTCCTAGCAGGACGACCTCGAACAATATTTCACGGAGGAATTATCTGAAAGATATGCGCAAGCATGAATTAGAAAGAAACTTTTAAAGAGTTGAAGTCTATCGCATGAAAAGAGTATGAAAAGAGTTAAATATTTCCTAAATGTCGCAGCCTCTTAATTGTAGATATGGCGCGCTTCACGCCAATAACCAGGAATCTACAGACACGGTTTCATAGACACCCTAGGACTCTTGAACTCTTTGCTTTGATACCAAGTTTGTCACACCACGAGCCTACACCGGACATGGCCGGAGCACGAGAACCATTGCTAGTCCCCAAGCGAACCCTTGGCTTGGCTCAATACTTAGTGGAAGACTTACTCAAAAATATATGACCTCAATTTGCAAAGATTAACTCAAATGTCTCAAGATAAATAACTTAGAATATTTAAAGTATTTAACTAGCCATAAAAGGCAACTCAAGTCTTAAACGTTATCAATGGAAATGGAAAAGACTCCTCAAAGCACTACTGTCTATGAATCCTCTAATAACTATGATAGACATTGGGATAAGACCCACAACATCTTAATAGGACTGAAAATAAAAGTGGACCCCTCCAGAAGCAAGGAGGCTCACCAAATCTAACTGGGGCTGCAAGCTCTGTTGACTACAATGAATACCTATACATCATTAAAAGATGTAGGCCAAATGGTGTCAGTAAATTTAATGTACGATCATATAAGGGGAACTCTGAAGCATAAATAGAGGCTTGAACTGATAGAACAGAAACATACTCAACTCGTCTCAACTCAACTCAACTTAACTCAATATGAACGCAACAATAAAGATGCAATTTATATAAAGAATTTGAAACACTAGATAGAAACTCAATGTATATAAAAATATACAATAATAAACTATTTACTCTTATTTGGGAGATTCTCTAACCGACAACCATCTCTATGAGTTACGTGATGATACAACGTCTCGCACATGCTGCAAGAACTGTCCTATACATTGACAGAGTATAGGACTTCCTTGACTAAGTGGATCCACTAAGTTATGCTTAAAACCAATAAAGAATCATCTAAAAAGTATGACCCTTTACGCATGTTGGCATATATGGTTTATTAGGATTTTTAGTTATCTAAACTAATCCCCATATCGGTGCTAAATAATACCTCCAATAATATACATACATACATACATATATATATAAATACCTCATCCTCATTTGTTTTAAAGAAAATATAACTCCTCCTCCATTTGAGATAATTACTCAAAAGATTTATGTTAAAAGAGATAATGCTTAAAAATCTGCATAAACTCATTTAGAAAGCGGTGTTTCTCTCATTTTATATGAAAAGTGTTACATACTTGGGAATACTTAGTCCTATTCAATTTGAAAAATGAACTCAACTCTCCTCATCCTCATACTCAATTACTCAAGTCTTAAAACAAAATATAAATAATTGTAGAAGACTTCTCAAAAGGACTCAAAACACTTTCTTGAATTTTACTCTTAATCTTTACTTTAATTTGAAAAGTGAAATTAAGAGACATGATTAGAATATATTTTGGACCTCTCAATGATTTATGAAGGTTTAGATAGTATGGATTAAGAAGGGAATGAAAGCTCGACTCAAAGGAACAAGTACGAATCGAAGAATGGAAAGATCAACTCAAAGGAACAAGTACGGACCGAAGAACGGAACGGTAGGTGGACTGACGCTCCTGGCGCATCTTTGGCCCGCGGTGCTAGCCCTCAATTTACTAGGGGTTGGTTTGTGTTGCACTACATGCTTAAGGCGCCAGTGCTCCTAGCGCATCAATGGCATGCCACCCTAGCCCTTTCCCAGAACATTATGATGAATATTTCTTTCCGATTTTTGGTCCTAATTAACCTAGAATTGATTGATTTCTTCCAAACTCCCTTATATTCATTATGCCAACACAAGTAAACCAAAATCTACTCAAAATACCTCAAGGAACAACCCTTATTTGCAAGATCATCATATCAAGAACTCAACAAACCTCCATTATCAAAGAATGAAGCACAAAACCTCAAAGAACTCAATCAAGAACTCAATATACTCAATCTCGTGGATGAATTCGAAACTTGAAACTCATGATTGGGGTGAGGGTGATCAAACCCATTACTATGAAAACTTACATACCTTGAAAGAACCAAATTCTTGGCAACAATCCTCAAAACTCGATGAACATTTGAAACTTTCTCCCTTTTTGTCCTCCTGAACTTTGCCCTAACCTTTCAAACGTTTCAGACTTGAGTGAAAACTGATTTTATTCAGCTTTGACCCCTAATTGGGTGAATATAATGTGTAGGCCTAGTGGGCTAAGGAATAGACCAAAATACCCCTCCTTTAAATGGATGAATTACATTAACTAGATAGGTTGTACTCAAAAAACCATATCTTCTTCATCCGAACTCGGAATTTAGCAAACTCGGTGGCGTTGGAAAGAGGACTTAATGACCTTCGAAGTTGTGCAATATATGGTCATTTGAAGTTGACCCAAAACTCACAATATAAGAGTAACTTGTACCAATCTTATTTTAGCTCTTCCTATTAGTTCTTTCTAAATTTAGCTCTTTGTAGGACCGAGGTGTTACATCTATTTATTAAATTATTCAAATAAATTTATCATAACCGACCTATTTGGTAGATATACCTACCTGAGTAATCTTAAGGAGAGTTGCACTGTAGATCACATAAAATTTAGTTAGAAGAAATGTAATCGCATAACCTTCTTTCCATTTGAAATAGATTGAAATGACGGTAAATTTATCCCTTAGACAAAGTATTCCATTTCATTTGGTAAAATCATTTAAACGAACCTCATAAAGTCATCCAGTTCAACATTATAAATTTCTTAGTACATACAATATTATATAAACTAATTCCTCTTTTCAAAATTTGAAGTATAATTATAAACATTAAATATCCAACATTTGTAAGAGTAAATACTTTCAGATCTTGAACGCGATAATCTTACATAGAGATCGTTAGCGGCACATACCTGATGCGGAAGAAATCATCACAGACAGAAGCGGAAGCGTTAGTTGTAAATTGGTTTCTACCTCCTTGCCCTAACTTTATGTTACCACAACCGTCAGCGATGGAATTATTGTAGAGAATATGTGATAACCCTAATGGGTGGAGGGAGGACCAATTTATAGAGGTTATGACTTAATCTGGTACGTCCATCAAGTACCCAATGTACGTACGAGATCTATTCCTTATTAAATATTATTTATGGTATTACTTGGGTTACTAGTAAACTTGGGCCATAAGTAAGAAATAATTAATAATAATTCTTACATTCTCCCACTTGGCCCAATGACCATATAACATTAATATTTCATAAACATTAGTTGCGCGTATAATAAATTGCTTCTATAATGTCCATCATACATACCACAATATAACAAACTACTAATGCGAGTTATGGCGGTTGTACATAAATTTTAAGCTACATAGTTCCTTCCATATACTACTGCATTAACAACTCATCATACTAGGTTCATAAGCTATAAAAACATATAGCATTATGGTCCACAATAATGTGTACACTATTATGAGAAACAAGAGATTCATTAATGTATATCAGAAACACATGATTGAGCTCAGAGTGTAAAAACATCATAAATGTATCAATCATAAGTACAACAAAGACCCATTCTTTGAACATGTTTTTTAAATGTCTTTGGTTGTAAGCCTTTTGTTAACAGATCTGCAATCATAAGATCAGTTCTAATATTCTCAAGTAATACTCTTTGTTTCTGAACTTCTTCCTTGACAGTAAAGTACTTTAATTCCATATGTTTGGCACATTTGGAGTACTTATCGTTCTTGGAGAAGAACAATGCTGCAACATTATCACAATAAATTTTTAGCGGCTTGGTAATGGTGTCAACAACCCCAAATCCTAAAATGAAGTTCCGCAGCCATAATGCATGAATTGTGGCTTCATAACATGCCACAAACTATCTTTGCAGTTTTTTTTTCATTAATCAATTCCAGGATTACTTTGATATCTTCCTAGCATTTCGACCGCAAAAATAATATCCAGTCTTGTGCAAGTTTGAACATATATCAAACTTTCAACAATAGTAGATGAAAGAATTAATTTCATTTATTTTCGTTCGACATAATTCTTTGGGCATTGCATGAGATTAAATTTGTCCCATTTTTTGAATAGGAACTATTCTTGCTAAACAATTGTTCATGTTAAATCTCTCTAGATCTTTTTCGATATAGCCTTTTGAGACAGTACCAATAATCCTTGTGATCTATCACGAAATATTTCTATCCCTATTACGTTAGATGTCTCACCAATATCTTTCATTTCAAAGTTCATAGAGAGAAAGTCTTTCATCTCACACAATATGCCTAAATCATTAGCAGCAAGTAAAATGTCATCAACACACGGGACTAAAAATATAAACTTACTCCCACAGATCTTTTGGTATATGCACCGATCAATGGTAATTTCCTTAAATCCAAAAGATGTTATGGTATCATTAAACTTTATATACCATTGTCGTGAGGCGTGTTTGAGTCCATATATTGACTTCTTTATCTAACACACCATTTGATCTTTTCCTTTAATTTTGAAACCCTCAGGTTGGTCCATATAAACATCCTCCTCTAGGTCTCCATTAAGAAAGGCAGTTTTCACATCCATTTGATGTAACTCTAAATCATAATGAGCTACCAAAGCCAAAACAATTCTTAATGAGTTTTTCTTTGAGACCGGTGAAAAAGTCTTTTTATAATCAATGCCTCATTTTTTAGTGTATCCCTTGGCAACAAGTCTGGGTTTATATCGTTGAATATTACCATTTGAATCGTGAGACCCATCTACACCCAATTCTTTCAGAACTTTCTGGTAATTGAACGAGATCCCAGACTTTGTTGTATTCTATGGATTTTAACTCTTCATTCATGGCATCAATCCATTTATCAGACTCAATGCTTTCTATGGCCTGTGAAAATGAAACTGGATCTTTATTAATTTCAATGTCAAAATCTGACTCTTGCAAATAAATCACATAATCATTTGAAAATGGCCGGTTTTCTTAATGGCACTGTTTGTGGTTCATTTGCGTTAGATACTTGTGTGTTAGTTCCTTCTTGAAGTGTTTCACCCAAATGTTGTTCAACACTGTTAAAGTGTTCTTGAACAAGAGGAACACCATTTGTGATTGGTGCGGAAGTAGGTACATTCATGGGCTATGAAATATTTACCCTTATCTCATTAATTTCCACACTTTGTCGTTCAACAGTCCCACTAACTTCACCAGAATTTCGCAAATGGACCTGGACATTGTTCTGATTCGTTATACTTTTCATAATATTCACCACCTCTATCTGACCTATTGATTTTCACTTTCCTATCTCATGTCTTTCAACCTCATTAACGTACACTTTGAGAGCGTCCACTGCTTGAGATTTTTTTTCTTTCAACAAAGACATAAATTCATAACGTGAAAAGTCACCGATAAAGGTGATAAAATATTTTTCTCTACCTAAAGATGGAACATCAAAGGGTCTGCAAATATCAGTGTGTATAGTGTCAAGAAGCTGAGTGCTCCTTGTGGCACCTTTCTTGGTATGTTTGGTTTGCTTTCCTTTAATGCAATTCAAACATATATCAACATCAATAAAATTAAGATTTGACAGAATCTCATTCTTTACTAACCTTTTTAATCTTTCTTTGGATACATGACCCAAACATTTATGCCACAAATAAACAGAACTTTCATTTAGTGAACTACATTTAATTCCAACAATTTGATGAATAGTAAGCAAAAATTCAAAAAAAAAATATTATCGAGTTTCAATTTATATAAACCATCAATAAGAACACCAGAACCATAAAAAATAGTATTCTTATATAAATTGAAACAACCATGTCTAAATTTAAAATCAAATCCAGAAACATCAAGTCTTGAAGGAGAAATCAAATTCCTAGAAAGTGAAGAAACATAAAGAGTCTGTAATAGATCAAGGTGATGTCCAGTCTCCAAGATCAAACGATAAGTCCATATGCCTTCAATTTTAGCCTTCATGTGATTTCCCATGAACAAGACATCCTTATTTGGATTTGTAGTTTGGATCATAGTGAATCCCTGCAACATAGTGGATACATGAGTAGTTGCACCAGAATCAAGCCACCAAGGATTATTAGGAACTTCTACTAAATTTGATTCAAAACATACAAAGGCACTAAATGTACCTTTCTTTTCAAACCAAGCTTTACGTTTCAGGCAATCTTTTTGATAGTGTCCTTCCTTTTTACATAAACAACACACATCAGCCTTGAATTCCTTATGAGCATCCTATGCAACTTTAGCAGGTTCTTTGTTTTCTTAAACTTGTTGGCTTTCGCTATAAGTCATCTACCAGCTCCTTGACCCATGAGGTTAATAGAATGACTTCCTTGTTTCTTAAGTCTTGACTCCTCTTGAGTAAGCATACTGGACAATTCACTAACATCTCACTTATCCTTAATAGTGTTATAGTTAATTTGGAATGGTCCATACCCAAGAGGTAATGAGTTCAAAATAAACTAAACCAAGAAGGTGTCATCCATTTTCATTCACAAGGTCGAAAGTCTTGCTGCAATGTTAGTCATCTCGATGATCTGATTTTGCATATTGCGCGACCCATCAAACTTCATGGTCGTGAGTTCAATTATTAGTGTACCAGCGAGAGACTTATCAGCAGAACAAAAACGTTCTCCCACTCACTTTAGGTATTCCCTGACACTTTCTGTTTGTGGAATAGCACTCCTAATGTTGTTAGCAACAATCATTCGCATGAACATAAGACTCAATTTGTTAGAGCGCTCCTATGATTTATGAAAATACTTCTCATCCTCACTGCTCTTATCAACAATGGTAGTATGTTTCTCATTCAGCAAAGCCAATTCAAGTTCCATCACACCTAAGTGGAACTGGACTTGTTCATGCCATTCAGAGAAGTTCATTCCATTGAACACAGTAACAGACGAAGCATGCGAATGAAGAGGAATAACTGCAAAATAGATATACATGCTCACAAAATCAGTTAATAATGTGAATTCATTAAAGCGATAAAAATATATCGTAATTCTCCTTTGGGTAGATACTACCACACATTATCATAATTTAAATGTCATTTTTATCTTTAATTGGTGGTTGAATATTTTTAATCAAATATATACGACATCTTTGGATATACAATGTATGTTTGACTAAAAAACATTAATTTACCTCATAATTTTCACTATTCATAGAATGATAGATTCACCTTTGGGTAAATTCCTAAGCCTAGCAATAGTGAAAATCAATTTATCTATTTATTTTTCAATATAGGCATTCAATTAACCTTCATAGCTAAATGACAATTTTTATGAAAGCATATTTTTCTTAACCATACTAGTTTGACCACTTTGGTGACTAACAAACTATATGAATACAAATGCACAATAATATCATAATTTTTTTGTGCATGTGAATAATTTTATACGTTTTAGTTTGGCCACTTTGGTGACTAACAAACTATAGAAATATAATACATGCATCAAGTGATCACAAATATTATATGTGTAGCTCTAGTTTGGCCACTTTGGTAACTAACAAACTATATGAATACAAATGCACACATAATAGTTTGGCCACTTTGGTGACTAACAAACTATAGAAACATAATACATGTATCAAGACGTTAATTTCTCTAGTTTGACCACTTTGGTGACTAACAAACTATATGACACTAACTATACATATATTATTTATTGCTTAGTATATCGACCACTTTAATTTATTGCACAATCTAAAAGAAAACATATTTATTACATAATGGGACGATTAATATGGTTTTTTCCAGAATTTGTTAACTTAAGAGTCCAAACACCTTAAATAGTCAAGCACAAAATTACGCTACTACAAAAGGATTTAGCAATAAGTTTAAACATAATTTGATTGCACCATTAATTCACTAATTTCAACCGTAAAACATGAAGTATAAATATTGAGTTCTCCACGTAATTTGGAGGGTGTTTATTCCACTAGAGCTTATCATGGGCATGTAAAATAATGATATGAATTAAATTTGAAGCATTACTACGTTTCTTCACAATTTTAATTTGTTATATGTCAGTATACATTGCCAACTAAAGGTGATATTGGAAAAACAAAACCTTTCAATCATAAAGAATGTCAGAACGATAGCTGTCAAGTTTAAACCCGAGGCAGAAATCTTATGCGGAAGCAGTCAATTATGCACGCTGAAGAATTTTTCATACACGAAGATTATGAGTTCAAACAATCCAGGCTCGGATGTCACATGTAAGATTAAATACTTTCAGGATCTTGAACACAATAATCTTACATAGAGATCGTTAGGGGCATATATCTTATGCGGAAGACATCATCACAAAGATAAGCGGAAGCGTTAGTCATAAATTGGTTTCTACCTCCTTGCCCTAACTTTATGTTACCACAATCGTCAACGATGAAATTATTGTAGCGAATATGTGATAACCCTAATGGGTGTAGGGAGGACCAATTTATAGAGGTTATGACTTAATCTGGTATGTCCATCAAGTAGCCAATGTACGGACGAGATCTATTCCTTATTAAATATTATTTATGGTATTACTTGGGTTACAAGTAAACTTGGGCCATAAATAAGATGTAATTAATAATAATTCTTACAGCATTGTTTGAGGCTTTTGTGAGAAAATAACTAACCTCACACTTGTTTCAAAAACATAAGGTGAATTCCATTAATTACAAATTTATTAATAAACTCAAAATTCTACAAAAAAGACTAACAATGCATTGTGGAATTCTCATAATTGTCAATTATTTTAATCTAGACTGATGTGGAGAAATCTAGCAGAATTAGAAAATGTGCACACTTATTACTTATTTGAAGCTAATTTAAACATTTTAGCTTTTATGAATATTCACCAAATTTTGTTGATACAATAGACAAACATGCATGATATTAGAAGTACATAAGATATTCAATGGCAATTTTTTTTTACAATTAATTTTTTTGCCTCACTTCTTTGTCATTTACCTATATATTTCTCAAACTTGTGCGTGTTGTAGTTCTTCTGAGTCAAAGAGGAGGGAGAAAGGAAAAAGGTAGAGACAAATGAAATGAAAAAGTTTTTTTTTTAATAATCTCTGATCTAAACAATAGATTCAAATCTATTTTTTGTTTGTAGATCTTTTGAGACTTTTGATTTTACATACTTATCTCTAAAGGGAGTTCATTTTTAAAATGGAACATCTCTTGTTTGATTTTTTTACTGTAAAACTTATTTTTGTTTTTCTATTTTTGCAGCATGAAGAGATCGAGAGATGACTCTCCATTTGGTTTTTCCCACAGATATTCATAAGATGTTTGCCTCATGTTCATTTTTTCTGGGTTAATTTTGTATGTACATAAATTGTTTAGTTGAATTGTTAATAAATTAGTTATCTTTAATTCCTATGATGTATGGTCTGTGTATCTTAGTGATCAAGACACGTTAGATGCAATTTTTCACCATAATTTAACAGTTGTGAGTATTTAAAATCATTGTTTTTATCTTCTACTATGAATTATCAAGCAAAACCAAAGATAGAGATGGAATCTTTACATATGTTGCGTATGTTAGGGTCTAGATTGACTTTTATTTTTTAGATAATTCTATGTTAGGTTAAAGGCTCAAACATATCAACAATACCAAAATTTCTTTGGTTATCTCATGTTGAAGCATTTGTCGATTTTGAATGAACTATATAAAAAAAAATTAATCCAAATATAAGCATATATTTAAAGTGGATGAGAGTATAACATAACTCTATATTAATACAAGTTTTGAGCATGTGCTTTGCACGTGCGCCCATGTTAATTTGTACAGACTTATTCCAATGATATATTATATATATAACACATTTATGTAATGAAAAATAGAAAATGTAATAAAGAAAATTACAAGTTTATTTTGTAGAGTAGTCTAGGTGTTCTTATGATGCAAATGTGCTATATCTATATATAATATAAAATACAATAGTGTTGTTCTGCCACAAAATCAAGGGACAATGCTTAAATTACATCGCAGATAGTTACTATTAATAAAACACCAATCAACTGATTGCTATAGAAAGGTCAAATTTAAGTACAATAGATAAAGATGTAGATGTGATGAAAGTCATGTCAGAGTAATTTGCTTCAATTTAACAGATAAGTATATAATACTCATAAGATCTACATAATAACTTGAAAAATAGATCATGAAATAACTTCGGAAACACCAAGCTTTTCAAGAATAAATTTCACTGGTCATTAATATTCTACCTAAATTTGATAGCTAAATTGACATATAAGATATAGTAGCATGGTAAAGAGTAGAAAACAAAAGAAACAAAATAATATCAGTAACATATATATCTAACAACAATGTTTTGAGGCAAAGGAAGATAAATAGATTATGAGAAAAGCTAATACATAGGAAGATGAAAAATAGAAAGAATAAATAATAAGCAAGATAATTTATATTATATTACAATGAATTTAAAGCGTATGTAATTAATTTATAATGGTAAAAATAAAATGCACACTCTAAAAAATAACCAAACTTTATCACTAAAACTACAAATTAAATTAACTATTTGTTTGACACGACAGATATCAATTACCTATTTCAAGTGCAAAATGTATATTTTATTCCTCTCCTCGTATCCATTATTGTAGTTCTTTTTATAAAATCATGAATTGACTATCACTTTTATATGAAAAAATAAGGCAAAGGAATGATGATTGCATTAGGAAAGAAATCATTTTTATTTTTTTAAGAGTGAAAACGGAAATAAAAAATGAGAAAGGACTACAACAATCATATGCAACATTCAAATATGCTTACAATATAAATCAACTCTAAATCTGTCTTTTTCACGATATTTGGAATGTCTTTTACTAATGTTTCTTTGAAGGAACTACCACTCCAATTCTGAAACTTAATAAACAGTAAAAAATAAAAAAAATCAAACTAAGAATGCATCTACATTATTAAAAAATCAGTGATGAATGAGAATATAAATGCACATACCTTTGATTTACGAATGAGAATAATGTAGAAGAAAAATTATTCACCTAAATGGCATGTTATAAACAAGGAAACACATTGCATCAGACCTGAAATAGAAAAAAATAAATTAAAGCAATCAAAAGAAAATGAGGCAAAAAAATATATCATAATATTATGTTGCAACTGAAGTGAAGCAACCCTATTACCTTATATGATAATATACATTTATATAAATTAAACTAAGTGCACAAAAAAGGAATATAAAACGGTATATTTAGGAAGTTCTTTGATCTTTCATTCAATATGTATAATTATATATTAACTTATGATTTAATTGAGTAATAAATTGGGGAAGATGAAAGATTAGATAATTTAGAGAGTTATTGGTATTGGGGAACAGGAAAGATTAGATAATTTAGAGAGTTATTGGTCTAATTTTTTTAAAAAAGTAAATGAAGAAAGGAAATGGTTGTTTTCTCTAACACAAAAAAACCAAAAGTTTTTAAGTATAAAAAATTATCATCTCATTATCGTCTCTTTGGTTTATTCATTTTCAATTTATTATTTACTATACAAAACAATTAAAGCTTAATAAATATAGAATTATATTACAACCAATTATTTAAAAAAATTCTTTTTTTAGTTGAATGGTATTTTTGTAATTCAAACTTTTAAGTTGGGAGCTTTCCACTTATAATAATATATGATGATATATGATACTGGACAAATAAATTTCACAGTCAACCACATGTTTCTAGAAGTGGTCTAGGTAGTATCAATGGTGATAGCGGTGTTGAGAGAGCTGGTGCTGGTAAGAAAAAAGTGAGGATTGATGATGCATTCTCTTATTTGAACCATGTTAAGGACAAGTTTCCAAATCAAAGGGAGAAGTATATCATGTTCCTTGTTGTTATGATGGACTTTAAGAGCAAAAGTTTTTTTTCTTACCACAATTTGTCGATTTTGAATCGTCTTTAATTTCTATTTTGATTGATAGTTTATGTGGAATAGGTCTTTGATATTTCTCACATAATTGATATCGTCGGTGTCATAGAAAAAGCGAAAGATTTATTTAAAGGAAATCCGAGTTTACTCCTTTGTTTAAATCCTTTTTTGCCCAAGGGCTATGAAATAATCTTGAATGATAACAATGAGAAGACATATTTCATGGAACAAGCACTCAGCTTTCCGAAAAAATCAAAGGTCACAATTATGTTACCTTATGATTTTAATAATAAAAGGCCTACCTTTTTATTCATTAAAAAACTTTACTCCTAACTTAAAGCATCATAACTTCTTGCAGGAATGGATATAATATTACAATTAGCTCGTAGATATTTTTCCATATTTAAAAACGGGTGCAAGAATGCCAAAGAAGTGCATGATAAGGTCATAAATATTTATAATTTGCGTACATAGATATTATGGACAACCCTCGTGTTCTTTTTTATAAGTACTATTTTTTTTTTTGTGTAGGTTTTCGTACTTCTCAAAGACCATCCATATTTGCTAGAAGAGTTCAAAAAGATCTTCTAGGATGATTTAACTACTGCTAAACAATTGTCTTATTAAAACGACATTCAAACATTGATGAAGTGAAATATAGTACTTTGAACATGCTCCTTGTTTCAAATATACATCGCTCTGTGGATTTAATATAAAACATATTTCCAATAGTTCGATTCAAAACTAATATTGTTCTATATCATTTTCATCCTTTGTTTCATCTGGCCCTACATTTTTAACTTGATACTCATTTTTTATCATGTGAGGTATATTTTTTTTTTGTTCATTTAAACATTTTTAGTTAGTATATTATTAGATAAAGTTAATACAATGTTACTATTAATTATGCTTATGTTATGGGTTATAGATAGATCCGTTACTATAGTGACAAAATTAGCCTATTTGAATAAAAGTAGTTGTAACACCTCACTATTTGAGAGAACTAGAATGAACTAGAATTAGAAAGAAATCGTTTTTGGAAATAATCAAATTTTGAAAGTTTGACAAAGTTAAACTAAGTATGAGTGTTTGGTCAACTTCAAACAACCATAACTCCTAGCTCAGGTTGAGTTAGCTGTGCTACAAGATACCTTAAGAAATATCTTTCCAACGAAGCCGAGTTTTCTCAATTTCGAGTTTGTATTAGGGAGATATGGCAAAAAGAAAAGTCAATACCGGATTTTAGAAGGGTATTATGGCCTTTTCACCACCCAATTAATCAATTTCGTTTTTGGTAATTAAGTTGGGGTCTAAACTGAATTTGCTCAGTTTACGCTTTACAAGATTAAGTAGGGTTTTGAAAGAAGAGAAAAGAAGAGGAGAAAAGAGGAGAAGAAGCAAGGATTCGTCACGTTCTTGAAGCTAAGCTTGTGAATTTCGCCAAGGGTTGATCCCTACGAGGTATGTGAGATCACAAAGAGTTGATTTAGTTCACCCATGTGCCAATCATGATTCAATTCCGCAAAAAAAAATTCTTGAAAGTTTAGAAATTAAGTTCTTGATGGGTTTTTATTGAAATTCTATTGGGTTTTTGATTTGTTGAAGTTGTTGAGGAATTCTTGAGTTAAATTCATGAAAACTGATGTTGTTTTGAATATATTCTTGCACATTTTGATTATGTATTCGTTTCTAAGCGTTTTGGAAAGAAACTAGTTGAATCTAGAGAGTTTAGATTTGAAAAACGAGCAAGAAGATTCTTCAAGAACCCAGGGAGAGGGCTGGGGTGCCACGCCACTCAGAGCTCCCCAAATAAACTTCTTTAGTTTGGGCTCTGGAGCTCCGCACCAGCCAGTGCGCCCCAACCCTGCTTCTGAAGTTTGCCCTCTGGTGCCCCCCGCCAATCAGAGCGCCAGGGATGCCAGGTCTTTTACCCTTTCCCACTTCTTTCCGTTTGAGTTTCCTTGAATCGTACCTATGTTTCCTAGTTGATTCCTATACTCTAAGGTACGCCTAAACATCATGATATTGTCTATAACACGAGATCATGGCCCTTGAATCCATAAATCAAATTCAAGGTTTGGTTAAGAGTAAAGTCAAGAGAGTTCATAGAGTCCTTCAAAAGTCTTATACAATCGTTTTAAACTTGTTTTAAAGACTTAAGCCTTGAGTTTGAGAAAGAGTAGAGCCATGTTATTTTTTTTTAAATGACATATGGGAACTAAGTAATCCCAAAGAACAAGGGATTTCACATTTAAGATAAGAGGAAACACTAATTTCCCAATGAGTTTTCATGAGTAGTTTTGAGTTCCATCTCTTTTAAGAGATAAGATTTTTGAGTAATTCCCTCAAATCACAGAAAGAATTTTCTTTTAAAACATATGAGCTGAGTATATTTTGGGAGTAGTATTGAGCACCGATATGGGGACAAATTCATAATAACTCAATGTCTTCATGAACCATGTAGCCATCGTGGGTAGAAAGGGACATACTTTTTAGATAATTCCTTAGTGCTTTTTAGCATAGTCTAGTGGATCCACTTAGTTGAGGCGCTTTATATCCCAGCAAGTTATAGGATAGTTCTTGTAGTGTGGGCGAGATGTTGTATCATCACATTAGCTCATCGTGATGGTTGTCAGTTAGATAAACTCCCATAGAGTTATAGTACCTTATTATATGTGTATATTGAGTTGTTTCTTATTATTTAAAATGCTTTATATAAATTGCACCTTTACTGTCTTTTAATTCTGCATTTAAGATTGAGTATTCCTGAGTTGAGTAAAGCTGAGGTAAGTGTTTTTTCAAAATTCATTTCAAGCTTACGACTTGTTTAATATTCCCCTCACATGCTCATACATTCAATTACTGACACCATTTGGCCTTCACCGGTGTTATGATGCAGATACAAGTAACGAGGATCAACATCCAGCACCTCGTTGATCCAATCGACCACTCATAATCAATTGGTGAGCCTCCTTGCTTTTCGAAGGATCCCTTTGGTTATGTTTTGTTCTATTGTATTTAACTATTTCAATTGTTAGGGTGTTCGGGGATCTTGTCCCGACATCCCTCTTACGATCTAGAGGCTTCATAGAAAGTTAGATATGAGTTCTTTAGTCACGATATTTCAGCTGTTTGATTTTAAAGACTTGAGTTGCCATTTTGGCTAAGTTGAATGTTATTTTCTAAACATTCTCAGTTTATTTATGATTATATTGAAGTACATTTTCTGTTGAGTAAGTCTTTCGCTGAGAGTCTAGCCAGGCTAAGGGTTCGCTTAGGGCCAACAATGGTTCTCGAGTGCCAGTCCCACACAGGGTTTAGGCTTAGGGCGTGACAAACTTGCTATCAGATCACAGAGTTCAAGTGTCTTAGGGAGTCTATGAAGCCGTGTTTGTAGAGTCCTAGTTATTGGTGTGAAGCGTGCCACATCTATAATTAGGAGGCTGTGACATTTAGGATCTATCTAACTTCTTTCATACTCATTTCGTGCGATAGAGTTCCTCTCTATAAAGTCTCTTTCTAACTTGTTCTTGTGCATGTCTTTTAGTTTATCATGCCTGCACGGAGCTATCCAAAGTTATCCTGCTATGAGGATTATTGAGGAACAAAGGATACCTAATGCACATGAAGTACAACCCTAAGGAGAGGTCATCAATGCTGAATTTCGGGAATCCATCCGAATGATGAGTCAAGTTATGACCAACCACGTGGGACAAAGAGAGGTTCGATAGGATGTAGCTGATACGTTTAGGATCCGAGAGTTTCTAAGGATGAATCCTCCGAGCTTCACTGGTTCAAGCATCACTGAGGATCCAGAGAATTTCGTTGAGGAGCTTCAGAAGGTTTTTGAGATTATGCATGTCACCGATGCTAAGAGAGTGAAATTAGTTGCATACCAACTGAAGGTGTCACTATAATCTAGTTCGATCAATGGAAGAAGGGTAGAGTTGAGGGTGCACCTAATGTGAGTTGGGCTATGTTAGATGAGGCTTTATTGGGGCGTTACTTTCCCCAGGAACTGAGAGAAGCCAAGGTACGAAATTCCTTACCCTTAAGCAGGAGTCAATAAGTGTTCATGAGTACAATTAGAAGTCCAACCAACTTTCCTGATATGCTCGGGAGATGGTTGCGGATATGAGGAGTAGGATGAGTTTGTTTGTGGCCAGACTGTCTCGTTTGTCATATAAGGAAGGTAAGGCTGCGATGCTAATAGGTGATATGGACATAGTGAGGCTGATGATTCATGTGTAGCAGGTTAAGGAGGATAAGCTGAGGGATAAAGAAGAGTTCAGAAACAAAAAGGCTAAGACATCTGGGAATGAGTTCGGGCAGCAGAAAAGTAATGCCAACCGGGCATCCTTCCAACAAAAGGAAAAGGAACCTGCTCCATCATCTTCTAGTGCAACTATACCAAGGAACAAAGATGAGTATAATAGTTAGAATTCACAAAATTTCAGGGCAAGACCTGCTCAGTCTCAGGGTAATGTGGCATAAGAAGGTGATTGGGTTCCTAAATGTGCTAAGTGTGGTAGAAACCACCTAGGTGCATGTCGCTATGGCTCTATAGGATGTTTCAAGTGCATTCAAGAGGGTCACTTCATGAAAGAGTGTCCGAAGAACATGGAGGGAAATAGAAATAGGGGCAATAGAGCCCAATCTTCTTCAGCTGCTCCACCAGACAGGGCTACACCTAGAGGAGCTACTTCAGGTATTGGCGGAAGAGCAAACCACCTATATGCGATCAGTAGTCGTCAAGAGCAAGAGAATTCTCTAGATGTTGTCCATAGTATGATCAAAGTATTTACTTTTGATGTTTATGATTTACTAGACGCAGGAGCGAGTTTATCTTTTGTGACTCCTTATGTTGCAATGAATTTTGATGTTCTTCCTGAGAAACTTTCTGAGCCCTTTTGTGTTTCTACACCTGTTGGGGAGTCTATTCTATCTAAGCGAGTCTATCATGATTGTACCATTTTCGTCAATCACAAGAGCACCATGGCTAATTTAGTTGAGTTAGATATGGTGGATTTTGTTGTTATTCTAGGTATGGACTGGCTTCATGGTTGTTATGCCTCCATTGATTGTAGAACTCGAGTTGTTAAGTTCCATTTTTGTAATGAGCCGGTCTTTGAGTGGAGGAGTAGTTCAGCAGTTCCTATGGGTCGTTTTATTTCGTACCTTAAGGCGAAAAAGGTAGTTTCCAATGGTTGTGTCTATCACTTAGTCCGAGTTAATAACTCTAGAGTCGAGACAGCTCCTATTGAGTCAGTTCTAGTTGCGAGTGAGTTTCCAGAAGTATTTTCTGATGATTTATCCGGAGTCCCTCCTTAGAGAGAAATAGACTTCGGTATAGATAATCTTCCCTATACTCGTCTGATATCTATTCCGCCATATACAATGGCACTAGTAGAGTTGAAAGAGTTAAAAGAGTAGTTGAAAGATCTCCTTGAGAAGGGTTTTATTTGACCAAGTGTCTCACCTTAGGGCGCTCCAGTCTTATTTGTGAGGAAAACAGAAGGTTCCCTTAGAATGTTTATAGATTACCGTCAGTTGAATAAGGTTACAATCAAGAATAAGTATCCTCTTCCGATAATTGATGATCTTTTTCATCAATTTTAGGGTGCCACCTATTTCTCTAAGGTAGACCTCAAATCTGGCTACCATCAGTTAAGAGTAAGGGAATGTGATATTCCAAAGACAACTTTCAGGACCCGTTATAGTCATTATGAGTTTTTGGTCATGTCGTTCGATTTAACTAATGCACCTGAATCATTCATGGACCTTATGAATAGAGTATTCAAGCCTTATTTAGATATATTTGTTATCGTATTCATTGATGACATACAAATCTATTCAAGGAATGAGGAAGATTATGCTAGCCATCTCAGAATAGTTCTCCAAACTCAAAAGGATATATAGTTGTATGTTAAGTTCTCTAAATGTGAGTTTTGTCTTGAGTCTGTGGCATTCTTAGGCCACATTGTTTCCGATGATAGGATTAGAGTTGACACTAAAAAAATAGATGCATTGCAGAATTGGCCTAGACCCACATCTCCAACTGATATAAGGAGTTTCTTGGGGTTGGATGTATATTATAGAATGTTCGTGGAGGGGTTCTCATCTATTTCATTCCCTTTGACCAAGTTGACTCAGAAAACAATAAAGTTTCAATGGTCTGATGCTTGTGACAAAAACTTTCAGGAATTGAAAACTAAGTTGACTACTGCCCCAGTATTGACCTTACCAGAAGGTACACAAGGTTTTGTCGTGTATTGTGATGCGTCCAGAGTTGTCTTGGGTTATGTGTTAATGCAGAATGACAAGGTTATAGCTTATGTCTCCACACAGTTGAAAGTGCACGAGAGAAATTACACAACCTATTATCTACAGTTGACTGCCATAGTATTTGTTTTCAAAGTATGGCGTAATTATCTTTATGGTGTTCATGTGGATGTGTTCACCCATAACAAGTCTTCAGTATGTGTTTAGTTAGAAAGAGCTTAATCTCAGACAAAAGAGGTGGTTAGAGTTACTCAAGGACTATGACATAAGTATTCTCTATCACCCAAGTAAGGCTAATGTTGTTGTTGATGCCTTGAGCAGGTTGTATATGGGTAGTACTGCCCATGTTGAGGAAGAGAAGAATGAACTAGTAAAAGATGTGCATAGACTTGCACGATTGGGAATTCCCTTAATGGATTCCACAGAAAGAGGAGTAGTGGTTATGAATGGGGATGAATCATCATTAGTGTTAGAGTGAAAGAGAAACAAGACCAAGATTCTATTTTTCTTGAATTGAAGGCAAATGTTCATAAGCAAAAAGTAATGTCTTTTGAACAAGAGGGAGATGGCGTATTGAGGTATCAAGGTAGATTGTGTGTACCAAGGGTGGATGAACTCCAAGAGAGGATCATGGAAGAATTTAATAGCTCCAGATATTTTATGTATCTGGGTTCCACAAAGATGAATCGTGAATTCAGAGAAGTTTATTAGTGGAGTAGTATGAATTAGGGCATTGAAAAGTTTGTTGTTAAGTGTCTGAATTGCCTACAAGTTAAAGAAGAGTACCAAAGTCCCAGTGGTATGGCTCAGAATATAGAACTTATGAAATGGAAGTGGGAGATGATCAATATGGATTTTATTATTGGGTTGCCACGGTCTCGCAAGCAATATGATTCTATTAGGGTGATTGTTAATAGAATGACAAAATTAGCCCACTTTTTGCCGATAAAGACTACCCATTCAGCCGAGGACTATGCCAAACTATATCTTCAAGAGGTAGTTAGACTTCATGGGGTGCCAGTTTCGACTATATCAGATAGCGGGGTACAATTTACTGCACAATTGTGGAAGTCATTCTAGAAAGGCTTGGGTTCAAATGTTAACTTGAGTTCTGCTTTTCATCCTCAGACAGATGGTCAAGCAGAGTGCACTATTCAGACTTTAGCATCCAAATGGCTCTGTAAGAAGCTCTTTATGGGAGAAGATGTAGATCCCCAATTGGATAGTTTGAGGTTGGTGAAGCTGGGTTGATTGGACCAGACTTAGTTCATCAAGCTATGGAGAAAGTGAAAGTTGTTCAAGAGAGGTTGAAAATAGCACAGAGTCGTCAGAAATCCTACACTGATGTTACGAGAAGGGAGTTATAGTTTGAAGTAGATGATTTGGTATACTTGAAAGTTTCACCCATGAAGAGTGTTATGAGAGTTGGTAAGAAGGGGAAGCTTAGTCCCCGGTATATTGGCCCTTACTAAATATCCAAAAAGACTGGTAATGTAACTTATGAGTTAGAGTTACCACAAGAATTAGCAGCGGTTCATCCGGTATTTCATGGAAGTATTTCATATTTCCATGTTGAAGAAGTGCATGGGGATGCTGCACTTATCATACCAACTGAAGCTATTGGTATGATGGATATCTTGTCTTATGAGGAGATCCCTTTTCAAATTCTAGACCGTCAGGTTTGCAAGTTGAGGATAAAGGAAGTAGCATCAGACAAAGTTTTGTGGAGAAATCAGTTTGTTGAGGAAGATACTTAGGAAGCTGAGGAGGATATGAAGAAAAGATATCCACATCTCTTTGAGCCCGAAGAAATTCCTGACCAAAGTACTAATTCTCTTATGAGTACTCTTTAACTTATATGCTTGATGTGTTAGATTTGCTTGTTGGGTGTTTGAACTGAATGTTAGATGTTACGCCCTTAGCCTACTAAGAATAATCTCATTTGAGGATGAATGTTCCAAAGGGGGAGATATTGTAACACCTCGCTATATGAGAGAAGTAGAAAGAACTAGAATTAGAAACGAATCGTTTTTGGAAATAATCATATTTGGAAACTTTGACAAAGCTAAGCTAAGTATGAGTATTAGGTCAACTTCAAACAACCATATATCCTAGCACATGATGAGTTAGGTGAGATACAAGATACCATATGAAATATCTTTGTTCCAACGCCACCAAGTTTTCTCAATTTCAAGTTCGTATGAGGGTGATATGGTGATGAGTCCACAGATTGGACTCATTTAGGGCTATATTTTGATGAAATTAGTGTCCTCAAATGCAAGTTTCATCTCGATGTTTAATGAAAACTCTTACGTTTTAGGTTTTTGATGTTTGAGGGAAAACATGGACACTATTTAGCAAAAAGGAGCAAAACAAGCTAAAAGAACAAAGAAATGAAGTTTTGCGAATCGCCGAACAAATTCGGCGAATCACCAACTGATCACATATTTGCTTTTTGTTTCAGTGTGCTAAGACATGAATGAAAAGAGAAAATTAGTGGTGGAAAGGAGCAGTCAGCGAGTTGCCGAGCGACTCCGCGAAACAGTACTATATAGCTCCAATGAGCCAGGACACAAAGATGTTGAAGGCAAATGAGGAAGGGCGACGAAGTAAACCAAAGGGCGGATGGCCGAATGCATCAGCGATCCCGACTAACGTCGACTAACCATCTTTCAGAGCATATTTTCTGAAAACTATAAATTCTAGTTCAGTTTTCATTCCTAAAAGTGAATGGTTTCATTCAGATCACATATTTACCTTTTGTTTCAGTGTGATTTTTTGAATATGGGTTAGATTAGTTGTTAGGTCTTGCTTGTTGATAGTTTATTCGTAGTTTAAATGTGATTTCGTTTAGTGGTTGTGGATGAATTTAATGAGGTTGTAGTTGCAAATATAGTCTCATATATGTGTTTTCGGCTTGTTCGAGAGAGATGTCGTAAAACTAAAAGACCACTAAATTGATGGCCAGTGTGAGTGGGTCGACATAAGGTTTAGCTCGAAAGAATGAACCCTAGTCCCATGTCCACACACTCAGCTTGAGAGAGTGAGTGGGTTAAGGCGGAGGTTGTTCTTCATGCGGCAAGTGGGTGTTCGAGAGGAACCCGCTTGAAACAGGGTAAGTTGATCGAGAGAGAGCTTATACCTTTTAGAGTCTAGCCTAGTCACAAATACTCAATGAATTTACTATGAAAAGCATGTACCCAATGATTTAGTCTATCCTATATTCCTATCACATCCCAAGAATCCCTACTTCATACTTGTATTTTTCCATATTTTCACTATTTTCGTTGTTTCTTGCTTATGCTTGCGTCACCCTATTTAACTTGTTATGTTTATATTCGACAATATATTTAGCTATGACTAATTAGAACTTAATTTTATTTTTCTATTAATTTTCATCACCACTCCCTTGGGACTCAACCCCAACCCTTGGTCGGGTTATTATATTACTGCACGATTGTAGACACTTGTATTGGAAGTTGTGTCTTGATTACGCAAACATCAAAATTGCGCCGCTGCCGGGGAGTGGTGTTACGTGAATGTTTTTGGTTTAAGACGAATTTTGCTTTTAATAATCGTAGTTTACTAATCTTATTTTTAGTTTTGTTTTACTTAAATTTGTTGATGTAGGTAGGCTCCCTAAGCATGGCTGAGGGAAATGGTGACAACTCAGCTGAGATGAGCCAGGAAGTGGAGAGGGACTTCACAGTTACCACACTGGTGACTCAGCTAAATGAGTTGTCCACCAAAGTGTCAGTGGTGGAAGTCTAGTGCAAATCTCATGCACGAAGAAGCTCTATGGACAATGAGAGTAGAAATGTCGAGGATACTCTACCATTCATTCTCCAAAAAGTCACTGAACAAGATCGGGTGCTGGAAGATATGAAGAAGGGCATTGAAGTGTTAAATTGAATGATTAGCTCTCCCTCCAGATCTATTCAGTTTCTTGAGAACGTTGTGACCAATGAGCTGCCTCACCTCTAACCAAGCAAACGAGTGGGGTCACCTAGTGGTCCTAACGTCGACCCAAAAAATGGAATGTGAAAGGGGACATGCGTCGTACGACGACGTTAAATAAGGCGCTTTTTGGGAGGCAACCCAAGATTTTAAATTCTTTATTTTTCTTTTATAAATAATGGTGTGTGAGTGGCGCAGGGTTAGAAGCTGAAAGTGTTTGGAAAATACACATTGGCGAGTAAAATGGTCAATCGATGAATCACCTAAGAGGTCGATGTGTCTGACTTGAGCGACCATTTGGCTTAATTCAAGGATAAGTTAGAGCCTGTAAAACTCGGTGGACTTACAAAGCAATTCGACGTGTAACCGACCAGGTCGGCGACCTCGATGTAGACCGCTGTCTTGACCACAGGAATTTTGGCAATCGGCGAGGCAAGTGATCACTCGGCGAGTAGCCGAGTGAATCGGCGAAGTACGACTAACGTCGTCGAACTGGATGGCTTATAATGGCCAATAGACTACAAATTTGAAATTCTTCACTTTCCCTCGCTCCTAAACCTCCTAAACTCACACTAAGGTAGTATTTTCTGTATTTTAGCCCTTTACTAGCATTTTAGTTTGTTGATTTGTACTTGGAGTTGGAATACTTTGCTGCCTAGCTTTTCAATCTCATTTTAATTAGCATCTAAGGTTGGTTTTCGAATCTCGAGATTACATTCGAAAGTATTGCACTCATTTGCTATGATCGTATTGTATTAATGTGTGCTGGGCCTCTCCGATAGGAATAAAATGATTGATTTCCAATTTTTAAGCAAAAATCTTGCATGTATTGTCCGAATCGTTAAAATGCCTGTATTTTTATGCCTTGGAATGAATGAAAGTTGATTGGTTGATGCTTGCATGCAGTTTAGATTGATTGGGTGAAGTCTGAGTAACCCAATTTTGCCAAAACCAGGAAAAATCTGAGTATCCCAGGGTGATGGGTAGTACGGGTCTTGTTTGAATTCCATTAGTGCATGTTTTGATTTTCTTTTTGGGGGATGCGGGGTTGAATTTGAGAAAGTGGATTTAAATGGGTACCTTGAGCGGTTCGCCTAATGACCCCATCTCTCTTTAAAATTCACCTTTATGTGTTGTTTGAGTCTGTAACTTTCAGTGAGAAGCTTTTTGTCGCCGAAAGCACTCGGTGACTCGCTAAAGGTACTTTTGATCGCCCTTTACATGCTTCCCTGAACCCTAGTTGCACTGTCACTTTTGGCAGACAACCTCCTGCTCGACGAAAGTAGTTGGCGATTTGCCGAAAGGGCCTTCCTATCGCCGAATTGCCATATTTTTTAGCCAAACCCTTCGGCGTGCCCGAATTAGCTCGCCAAAGAGGTTCGGCGACTCACCGACTGGATTGGCGAGTTTGTTTGCAATAGGTCTTCTGTGCTGAAGTTTGATTTTCTCTAAATGTGACTCGATCTTTTACAGATATGGTATGCAAAAATTTAACCGAGCCACCCAGAGAAAGTTAATTGGCAATACCATCAATGAAGGGGGATCAAATCCTCCAAAGAGGAGAAGGGATGACCTCCAACCAGGAGACAAAGGCAAGAGGAGGAAACATCTAGCTAGAAAAGAAGCAGCTATTGAGCCTAATTTCTCTGAACCAGAGGATGAACAACCTCTGATTAATCGAAGGGATGCGCTCCGGGCGAGATCTCAATCCACAACAACCAATATTCCCTCAGCCGCCACTCCTCTATCTACAGACTTAGTGCCAGCTAAGGCACTTCCAGTTACCTCGGCACTCCCTATAGTTCCTCTATCGAGGCTGTTGAATAGATTGAAAGGTGATGGTTTACGAACCATCATAGAGGAGAAGTTACTATCTACAGAGGGTCTGGAGGGCAAGCATCCTAATATGCTTGAAACTCTCCGATACCATGGATTCGAGCAGTTCATACCACCCCGAGGCCTTTTCATTCCTTCTTGGGTAAGAGAGTGTTACACTGCTTATGGGTAGTTTGTGCCGAAGAACAATAATAAGGCAAGTGAGTTTCGACAAGTGAAGTCAGTCATGGTCAGAGGTAAGGAAGTGGTGTGTCACAGTGAGCACATTAATATTGTATTGGGTAGGCCGCTGCACTTTGTACTTCCTTACGAGGGGTTGCCGATTGTCTAGTCCCTGGTTGATTTGAAGGGTTGGTTGGCTCCGATGATTTCTGACATCACCCTGAGGTGGATGGATACAGGAGCTCCTATTGAGAATAACGACATGAACATTACCTCCAGGTTCTGGTTTGGCTTAATCAGCAGCACTATCATGCCATCCCATAATGAGTCTATTCTGCGCAATCCTGAGGAGGCTTGCCTTGGTCCTATCATGGCCAGGAGGTGGATCGATCTGGAACTGCTAATGTCATAATGTCACAGGAGATGGCCATGAGTGCCAAACAGAAGCTGACGTCTCTGCCATTTCCAGTTCTGGTCACTGAGCTGTGCCGGCAAGCTAGATTACCTCGTGACACTACGAGGGATGTTGAGGTTACCCCGTGTTCCTCCGTAGATATTTGGCGTATCGAGGCCGAGTTCACACGAGAGGAGGTTGAAAAGAGGAGAGCAACTCCAACAAACACTTCTCCAGAGGTCAATGTTGACTCATTTCCAGCAGAGGCATCTTCGCCTACTCCAGCCTCTGAGCCCTCAGGAATACTCGCTCCTTCTCCTCTTCCTCACAGGCTCCAGGAGCTTCCTACTTCTCCCAGCCTACCATGATTACTCTGGCCATGAACCTGAAGATGGGACAGTTGGTCTATTCAGCTGATGTTAGAGCTAGCCGATTGGAGAGATCCATCCCCGGGATGATTGACAGTGCCATCTTAGCTGCACTGACCCCCTTTAGGGCCTCTGTTGATGATCTGTCTTCCAGAGTCACTGCTTGTAAAAGCAGACAGGGAGAGGCACCCGAGGTTTCAGATTTGAAAGCCGAAGTGGCAGATTTGTGAAAGGACGTAGACTATCTTAAGTCTACTGACTTCACTTCACTGCTATAGGTTGTTGATGACATGGATGCTCCAGAAACCTCGAGGATTCCTCCGGCTACCACCGGATGTGTACAAAGAAGTGGCACAACACAGGTAGAGTTGGATACAGGGACCGATGAGGAGATGGTGGCAGTACATGAGGAGGGGATGAGAGAGAGCTGAGATGAGATCATATTTAGGGATTTGCCAAATCTCGCAGAGATGGTTGTGCAGCCGGTGATCCAGACAATGCCAACTGAGACGTCCACAACAGCTCCTAGTGGATCTGGCACTGCTATTCCGTATGAGGCTACTTTGGGCACTGATGCCATGACAGATAGAGAGACTGCGTAGATAGGACTTTTCTTTACCTCCCTCTCTGTCTTACTTACATTTACTTTTAGATACTTTCATTTGCCTTTGAGGACAAACATTTTTTGTTTGCGGTGGGGTGAGGCCCACCTTTGTGCATAGTTATTTTAATTGTATATTTTGGGTTTTTGTGCTAAAATTGTGTTTGCACTGCTGTTTGTGGATGATTGAGCTTATGGCTCCTTTTATTTTATTGCGAAATGATTTTAAACTCGTCCAAAAAATTTTACCACCTCTTGTGTGTGAATGTGGATGTTCTTTTGCAAAACTTAAGTCTCAGTCTCGATTAATATCGATGAATTAAATAGTGCTCTCAATCGAACGAACATGAATGTGCGCCTACGATGAGGCCAACTGAAGTTGCATAGACAATATGTGAACCCTTTGCTTCTCGTTTTGACTAGCCTAGTATCGAATCGAGTCTCTAGTGATGACTGTTGCACACTAGCGAAAGTGTGGAGTCTTGTTTGACAATTAGTGTCTATGCCTACTATGATAAGCTTACTTTGAAACATGCATGAATACACCTAGAATTTTCCCCGTTAGTCCGGGCGACTAAGTAAAGCTTTCTCTTGACATGATCTTACGCATCTTTGAATAGTGTGAGCCAATTTGACATATATGGCATTTCTGGCCTACCTTGTGAGTGTGTGAACCTCTCTTGAACACCCCTTGAACCTTAACCTTCTTAGGAAGAAAGTTGATGAAAATTAGATCTTTCTTAATCCATTACCGTTAATTCTCTTGATTTGAGGTTTAATAAATACCCAACTTAAGCCAAAAGCCTAAGTTGGGGGTGTGGTGAGAAGAAAAGAGTAAATCAAGAAGTGCAAGAAAATCCTTCTTACCCATGGTTTTGAGAAAAATGGAACCCCTCCATACAAAAAAAAAAAAGAGGACAGAAAGAAAGAAAGAAAAAGAAGTGAAATAAAGTTGTGAAAATACAAAGAAAATGGGGTTTCCAAATATCCATGGGAAGTGAATAATAAGATGACTTATGAGCACTAAAGAAAATGATGAAGGAAAAGGAAAGGTAGTGTTGTGACTACCACAATTCATGAGGATGAAAGTCACTAAGCCTAAATGACCATACCTTTGCAATCAGCCCCATTACAAGCCTTGAAAAGACCTTTTTTATCTTGAGAAACCAGAAACAAATGTCAATTGGAAAATACGGGCAAACCTATGGGTGAAAGCATGCATTGTTTTCATCTTTGTGAGTGTTAGTGTAGTATCTGATTCCAGAACTTTAGATGATTAAGTCATTATGAGCGATTATAGAATCATTATTTCTGTGAGGGCATTCGAACACTTTAGTTGAGCTTGAACTTGCATTTGAGACAAGTATTGTGAGCATGAGATTCTTTGATATTGGTGAGTCACTACTTGAATCTTTGAGTGCACAATTGATCTTTGCATAAGTAAATTGAGTCTTGTTGTGTGCATTCATGATCGAGTCACTGTTCAAGACACCATTTTTGAAAGACTGAACTTGAGTTTTGATGAGTCCACAAATTGGACTCATTTAGGGCTATATATTAATAGAAATTGTGTCCTCTAATGCTTATTTTATCTCAATATCTAATGAAAACCCTTAGGTTTTAGGTATTTGAAGTTTCAAGGAAAGCATGGATAGTACATCACAAAAAGGAATGAAAGGGCTGAAAAGAACGAAGAAATGAAGGCCTGAGGATCGCCGAGTCCACTTGGCGAGTTGTCGAAGGGTCTTACTTCGCCTTTCATTCCAGTGTGCTGAGCCCTGAAGGAAAGGATCAAGTTGGCGGAAAAAGGAGTAGTCGGCGCATCGCCGAGAAGTTCTGCGAAGCAGTACCATGTCGCCCAATGACCCAGAGCACGACGACTCTGAAGGTTGGTGCAAGACGGCGATGAACTACACCAAAAGGTGAATCGTCGAGTTGATCGGCCATTCGGACTAACGACACCGAATGATCCGCTGCATCACAAATCTGTGAAAACTATAAATACTAGTTAGAGTTCTAGTTTTAGGAGTCGAACAATTATTATAATTTTCATTTAGAATAGTACTTTTGATATTTTTTCTCTAAGTTTAAGAGGGTTTTGAAGAAATTTAAGATTCAAAGGGTTTCATCTCCAAGAATTTGGGCTTAGGTCTTTTAGAATCTTCACTCTTGACTTGTTTAGAGACTTAAATCTTCGTACCCAATTGAATGCAAACTCATTTTGGTATAAATTTCTCTCTTTAGCATGTCCAGCTAAAACCCCAATTCTTGGGTTGTGATTTGGTGAATATGGGTTAGATTAGTTGATGGGTCTTGCTTGTTTATGGTTTATTTGTTGTTTTGATGTGAATTTGTTTAGTAGTTGTGGTGGAACTTAAGGAAATTGTAGTTGCAACTAGGATTTCACTTTTGTGTTTTTGACTTGCTCGAGAGAGTGAACCCTCGTCCCATGTCCACACACTCAGCTTGAGAGAGTGAGTGGGTTAAGGTGGAGGCTCTTCTTCATGCGGCAAGTGGGTGTCCGAGAGGAACCCGCTCAAAACAGGGTAAGTTGCTCAAGAGAGAGCTTATCCCCTTAAAGTCTAGCCTAGTCACAAATATTCAATGAATTCACTACCAAAAGCATGTACCCAATGATTTAGTCTATCCCGTATTCCTATCACATCCCATGAATCCCGTCTCCATATTTGTATCTTTCTTTGTTTTCACCATTTTTGTTGTTTTTGCTTACCTGTGACA
>JAJOOR010004657.1:0-46206 GCA_036250505.1 Solanum acaule
TTCCAAGCAACGTCAGTAATGGAAGATCGTAGAGAAAAGGAAGAAGAACTAGAGATTAGATTAGGAAGAAGATCGTAGAGATTAGATTAGGAAGAAGAATGAGGGTCAATTAGGTTCATAAAAGGTAAAGGTAAAGTTTTGTGACACGTGTCAATTTGTGAGTCGTGTAAATTCATGAGGTTCACTAATATATACGTGGACAGCGCGTGTATACAAACATTTTTTATAAATCTGGTTTATGTGAACACATCAGCGTCTGAGGGTGAACTAATATATTAAAAAAAAGGTTCAGGGAGGTAATAGGACCCCCGCAAAGGTTAAGTGTGTAGTTGGAAATATGACTAAAGCTTGAGGGGGCATTTGACCCTTTTCTCATGAATCATAGCTTTGGAATTGGAAAAGGAGACTTAAAAGCTTGATGAACCCTAATCCACTTGAGAGAATCCTTAGAGAGAATTTGGAGAGAAAACTTTAAGAGCGTTTGAGGATTTGAGTGAATGAGAGAGAATTAGGTAGATTTTGAACAATAAAAGAAGTTATAGGGTCAAAACGACATAGTTTAGGTATAGAAAAGGTTGGAAAAGACCCAAATAACCCTGAGTTAAAACTGTCGAACAACATCTATGGTCCGTACAAGCTTCCATGGACTGTTATGGTCATCCGCAAAATTTGTTACTGGAGACCAACTTTTGGGTCAAATTCCACGAACACCTCTTACGGTCCATAGGTTCTTCTACGGGTCATAGGCCCAACAATAGAACCCAAGGTCGATTAAAAAATTTCACCATTTTTGGAACCTCACATATGACCACTTCTTACAGGCCGTTTACACTTCTACGGATCATCTTGTTGATTCGTAAGAACTCTTCTAGGAGTTGTCAAATTTTCATTTTCGAGGACCCATTTGAGGAGTGTCTTCTACGGATCGTAAGATCTTGAATGGACCGTAAGTAGGCTCGTAGGAACTGCATCAGTAGTCAAATTTTCATAGTTTCCTTTCCAACTCAACGTACCAAGTTTCGAGGTTTTACATAAATAGAATATGTAATTCAATTAGCACAAGTTTAAGACATGATTTTTTCCTACTATGAGGGCTAAGTAAATTACTATATAGAGATACTATATTATAGGTGAAACATGTATTTATAGACTATTTATGAAGAAGAACTAAAATATGATGAAATTCATGCTTTTCATTGGAACCCTAGATTATGTAGAATTAATTAGCCGAAGAATTAAGTTTACTTTGGGAATCAATGGGTGAAAGGATATCAATTGATGAAATTTGAAATACTTGAAAGGGAAAACTTTGGTAGTATACTTGAAACTTGAAGATGAAGAACTTTAGTTATTGTTTGAGAGAACTTAGACCGTAAGTTATCTAATAATTCCAAGTGTTAGGCGTAATTAAGGGGTTTGGGTCGACTGAGCTCCCTTTAACCACTTAAGATAGGTAAAAACATCATGGTTTAGAAGTTTAAAGGGTGGGAAAATATCAAAACAACCCTAATTGAAAACTGTTAGAACATTCTATTGGCGGCCATCTAAGGTCAGTGGAATGGTCTTCGACCTGCACATGTCATCTATATAGAATCAAAGCCTACATTCAAGTCTCTGAAGTTCAATCTACATGACAAATCTACGGTCTATTGATTAATCTATGACCTAGACTAAGTTCGTACTACATTTCCTAAACTTTATTCCATGAGCACAATCCAATGTCTATGATTTCATATACGACCCGTGGTTTAAGTTCGTGAAACTCAAGCTAAAATTCAAGTCTTTGAAGTTGATTTACGAGCCCATCTACGGTCCGTGGTTTGATTTACAGCCCGTAAGTATCATCAATGAAACTCAAATTTTTAATTCATTTGAACACCTAAATCCTTGTATTATGGTAGGCATGATATGATCCTTAGCTTAGAATTTTCGAGATGTTACACATCACTTCAATAAGATAAATAAATATCAATTTTTTTTATCTATTTCAAAATTAAAGGTGAACTAGTGGATCTAATTGCAAAACAAATATTAATTTATAAGTAATGTGTGTCTAAACTCCTCTAACTCATACAACTTTTTAAAAATATGGATGTATGATTAAAATTATGAAACTTTTTCACTGAGCGAAACTAGTGGCGGCAAATGGGCGGGTTGAATTGAATTTGGGCGGGTTAAAAATAGGTTGAGGAAAAATGGGTTACAATTCAACCCATCCATTTTAATATGTGTAAAATATGGGTTGGGTAAAATACAAGTTATATCCATTTTAAGAGCATAAATTCTCCAATAGTTCTCTTATCTCCGAGAAAATGAGCTGAAATAGTTTCATAACTATGTTTCCACTCCATAGTTAATGCATCTATTCTCCATACTTTAGTTGATTAAAAAATGGACCCCAAAGTAAAGAAAATCACTTAGCAAAGTACAAGTATATATAATGTAAAAAACAAAAGAAAAATGTAAGAAACGAGACAAGTGTTAACATAAAGCAACTAACATAAACTATTACAATTACACTAATTCCCTTTCTTTTCAACACACAAGCAGAAATACAAAAAAGCACCTCATACATAGAGAAAAAACTTTGATAGCTCCAAATTACTAAAAAGAAACAATCTTCTTTGGACTCCATTGGAATGTAACCAAAAAGTATTTATAACAAACACTTTATATAAAACATACATCTAATGCTTAAAAACATAATAGGCTCACACTCTTTAATATAATAAACAAAAAACATAAGTAAAATGCTATTATAGTCGATCTTGCATCCTCTTTCTTCATCTCCGCACTATTTCCACTTCCTCACAACTACATTTGGACTTGTTGCACAAGATGAAACAAATTTAAAAAATGAGTTTACCCCAACTAAAGCATGTCAGCCTAAAAGATTAATTGCAAGCGTGTTGTATTCTATCAAAATACGACCGAAGAACTACCACAATCTCATCATCATCATAATCAGATTCATTGGAAACTTAAGAAAACAAACAAAAGGAAGAATATGGAACACCAATTTGTAACAAAACAAAGAAAATATGTGATATGTGTAGAATGGTTTACCTTCTTGCCACAAAGCCAATTTCTAGTGCATAACTTTGCCTCCACATTTGTATGTAAACTAGAACTTGTATATTTTCCAATAATACGACCTCAAATGCTAAAGGTATATTTAGAGGTTACCGTGGTAATAAGTATGCTCAAGTCGCCCCTTACCATCAATGAGAGTTCAGGATACCTTAGTCTAATTTCCTTCCAATAGGCAAGTACATCCAAATTTGAATTTACTTTACGGTCAAGATTGGGCTCTTCCAAATACAAATCAAGTTGTGTTTTATTTTTACAACACCCAAATGACTATCAAATGTATTGAACTCCTCAAGTTCATCCCTCATTTCATTACTAGTTTCCCCGGACAAGGAAATTGTGGTCGAAGGTACACAATATTCTTTGAATAAAAAATGTAAATGATCTTCAACAACTTTAACCTTTGCTTCAACAGTCTCATGATCAATCTTAGAGAAGATAAATTTTACAAACTTAAGCTTATATCGAGGATCAAGAACGATGGCTAGTGATAAGATCATACTATAAGACTTCCAATATTTTTTGAACTTCTTTAACATCAATGTAGCCATTTCATTCATAACTGGATCAAAACTACCATTTTTCCCCTCTAATAACTTCTGAATTTTCCACACGTTATGTAGATACAAATTAACAGTTGGATATTGACTTCTAAAGAACAATGTAGTAATGTTATAAAATGATTTCAAAAATTGAGCAATCATCTCTACCCTTTTCCATTCCTCCTCCAAAAGACCATGCTTATAATCATTTATAGTGAATATAAGCTTGTTGCTAGAGGATTGCACTTTATAAGTGGAATTTCAACAAATTGTCATATCTTGACGAAGCTTTTTTGAACACCGCAACCCAAGATTTTTGATGTATTCCACAAACTTTAACATTCTTCCTTCTGAATGTTTAATATGCTTAACACCTTCTCTAATCTTTACAATAGCTGCATCAACTTTTTCCAATCCTGCTTTCATAGTTAGATTCAAGATGTGGTTTCCACAACGAACATGAAAGAACATTTCATCATAAACTATTGCTTGCATCAAAGATAAGTGTTCTTTTAAATTAGCTACCACACCCTTATTACAAGTAGCATTATCCAAAGTAAGAGAGAAGATCTTTTTTTCCATACCCCATTCCTTAATGAATTCAATTAGTAAAGGACCCGAAACAACACCAGAATGTGGATAGGGCACATGGCGGAAAATCAACACTCTTTTTTGAAGAATCCAATTCAAATCAACATAGTTAAACAGATATATCCATTTGACGCTAAAGAAGTCCACATATCTGAAGTCAAACATACTCTACTAGGAATCACTACGAGCTCATTTTTTAGATATTATTTTTCCCTATCATACATCTTCAAAATATCAGACCTGGCGATATTTCTTGAAATGGTTTTCATAGTTGAGTTTAAGTATAAATGGATATCTCTATTTCCTTGATGTTCAGCAAAGCTAAAAGGATAATTATGCTTTAGAATGACCATATATACTTTCTCACGATAAATTGTTTGATCAATTTGCTCAATGCTATGCTCCTGTCCTTTGTCTAACTGTAAACTAATATGTCGTTTCAAATTTGAAGTTCCAGAAATAGAGTCCGCTATAAAGATCTTCTTACATACCTTACATTGAGCTTTTAACCTTTCATTACTTGTAGCACACGACAATTTTAGAAAACTTTTTCAAACAACAGAAGTCTGTATTTTTGCTCGTTTTATAGGGACTGATGAAATAATCTCACAAGATTCCTCATAAACGTCTTCATTAGCCTCCATTGACATCTTTTCCTAACATAAATAACAATTTCATATACAAACGGCAAACCAAAAAAGATGCCAAAAACATGAAATTCAACATTCTGGAAAAAATTTATCCAAACATGAAATCACTATTCTGTAAATAATATATTCAAACTGTAAACTACATTCACAATTCTTATAAATAAGGAATCATTTCCCACAATAGAATTCAGAAACGAGAAAGAGAATTTCAGGGAATTAATCACAAACCCTAGCCCTAAATTTCAAAGAAAAGAAAAAGAAGAGAAAGAGGAAAGATGGGGAAGAAGGATTCAGGGGAGGAGAAATTGAAAGACTTACCTGATTATCTTTATGACTGTAATTCGTGGACGAAACAACAAAGTTATTGTTGAAAAATCGCTTCTAAAATCCTGAAACAGTCGCATCTTTGAAAGTTTGGAGAAAAAATCTGCAATGCCCATATATGACCCGTAGTTTACCCATTAAATACCCATATTTTAATGCGTTAAATATGGGTATAAGTCCAAATATTACCCATATTTAAAAGTCACTCTCGCAACCCATATTTAATGGGCGAGTCAGTGAAAAATGGGCCTAAATTGCCAGCACTAAGCGAAACTAATGATTTGACCAACAAAATATTTTTTTCGCTATAACTTTGTACTTTTTATTCCTTTATAAAATATGTATTTTTAATATATTTTTCTGAAATTCGATAAAATAGAATTATTTTAAGATCAAATATTATAGAGGCGACTGCCCACTGGAAGGTAGACTTCTACTAAACATTCTATAATACAAAATTTATAATAGAGAGACTAGTAGGAAAAAAATAAGAGTTAAGGGTAAAAAATACATCTAAACTATTTCACTTTATTGCATTTCATATTTGAACAATTGATAATGTGAGTTTCATACCTGAACTATCACCAATGATTAGTGAAACATACTTAGACATTGAATAGACCAAATGTTTGTCTAAAAATACTTGTAGGCGTGTTTGTCCATAAAAAAATTATCATCCTGACATATAACGATTCTATTTGTTGACACATTAATTTTTTAAGAATATTTTTAATTGTCTTCCTTAAAATCCTAAATACAGCCCTTTTAAGTCGAAGATATCGATGCTATGGCAGAGATGAGACCACGAATAAGAAAGGGGAGAAGAAGATGGTGGATGTCACAATTGGAATAAATTAATTTGTATGGTGATGATTTTAATAATTTATTCTAATATTAATTTATTTTGATTTGACATAGTGAAATTATTTTTCGACGTGAAGTGTCATGTGACAGAATATTTTAAACAAAAGATATAGTACATACACATCATCATTACTTAGTTAATGTTTATTTCACTAATTATTGGTGAAAATTCAAGTAGAATACTCCCCGTGGAAATAATTCAAATATGAAACTCAATAAATTAAAATAGTTTAAATATATTTTTGACTTAAAAAAAAAACAAATAAAAAAACAAAACAAGGACATTTTTTTGAAGTAGTAATATATAGATGAGGGTTGAAAATAAATTCGACCTAATCCTTAAGCGTAGCAGAAGTAGGGTAACTGAAATCGAATTGTAGCAGTAAGAATGCCGTTGAAGGTGTTGGACGCAACCGTAGCAACTTTTGATGGAGTTTTTGAAAAGTTTAGAGCAGAGTCGCCCAAAAACAAAGCCAATTTCATCCTATTCCTGGCTGATATAGACCCTTCTACCAACCTTAGTTGGTGCCCTGGTAATTTTTAAACTACCTAGACATATTTTGTTGCGTTTGTTGGTGTTCTTGATACGAGCAACTGAAATTGGTTTCACAGAAATTTGATTATGAATTCTGCAAAGTAAAACATTTCTTGAGGTGTTATTACTACTATTTAAGTCTTTTGGTTTGTTAATACTTTATTTGCGATATACACATGTGTTAAACCTTTAGTGTGTTTTGGGTTTGTGTTACTTTTCAATAATTTACTTAATGAATTTCAACTCAAGAGTCATATGAGCTAGGAATCCTAATCTTGATGATATTATTTTCAGTATATCAATTTTCTGGTGGGATTTTTGCCAGTGGCTTATTTTTTTTGTTGATATAATGCCAAGTGGCTGAATTCTAAATAGTTGTTTTCCAAATATGTTGTACTGTCTAATGATTATCATAGTCTACCATGACCTCTACCGTCTTTCTCAGCTTGTGGTATTGTATGTTCTAATCATGGTTGTTGGGCCTACTGTAGAATTAGTTTGAGTTTGTCTTTACTGTTTTATGCGGCTGTGGGTAGCTGTAATAAACAACAATGTAACATCAACCATATTCCAGATTTGTATTGATAGAAACTGACTCAATTACAATAGCTGGTAATCAAACTGATACTTGAATGACAGAATTATAATTGAAGTAGTGAAAATAACATAGCTAGGGATATTAGAGAAGGAGATGAGATACTGGAACATAGAAGGGGATGAAGGGATAACAGACTTTGCAAAATTGCAATATAATTCGCATAAACCTATATTGCTCTCACAGTTCGCTATTTATCAACTCCAATTCCAGGCATTGCCACTTAATCTGTTGTTGGTATGCTTTGCCAATACTGATCAAGACCCATTCATAACAATACCTCCATCCCCAATTAGAACCTTGTCCTCAACGTTCGAGTCAAGAACAGTGATGCTCAGGGGGTCCCTACTGATTATCTCAATACCAAGACATGCTTTATGACTTGAAAAAAATGTGTGCGCTAGTGCACCTGTTATGGAACAATCAAAACCTTGGTCATTGTGGCCTGTAGTGAACAGTAACAGATTTGTTAACTTGAGTGTCATTGTAACCAGCCCTGCATATTAACATGACTTTGATTGCCTTCTTCTTGGAGCAGTTAGCAATAAGCTAAATGAGAGAGCCAAGGAAAGCATTCCTGCAGCGAGCCTCCACAAAAGCATGAACTAGGTTAACTGGAAACTATCTTTTTGTGGCACGTGAAACTCATCCAAGCATTTGATATCTTCCCAATCAGTACAAACAAGAAAGAGATATGGCATCTCATGATCAAGCTTGAACAGGAATGAATACATTATGGTAGTGGGTTTCAACTTTTGAAATCAGTAAGGGTTGACCACCATGCCATTTGCAACCAACATTGTGCTCCGCTTGAGGCTTCTCTTTGTTAGCGTAATACCAAATTCTACTTCCACACACGTCACAACTCTTATTTGAAGACATAGGACAAAAGCTTATCTCCTCATTGGCAAATATTTTGATGCGGCAGTTGGGGGTGTAGGGACAATATCGGTGTCTCACTTGTTGGTTGCGGATGACACCTTGGTTTTTTGTGATGCTGATGGGACTCAACCACATTATTTATGCCAAGTCCTCACGTGGGTAGCTACTAGAGGGGTAATTTTGACAGCGAGAAATCTTAGAAAGCAGAAGGATGCTTGCATTAGTTGGCTTTACATGTGCAAGGTGCGCGAGGACGCGAATCATCTTCTACTACATTGCGGGACAACCATGAGGTCATGGTGGGATATGTTTAGGTGGTTTGGCACTTCATGGGCAATGCCAAAATCTGTGAAAGATTTGATGATAAGTTGGAAGAGCGGGAGAAGGAGAAAAAGACAAAGGGATTGGAATGTTGTTCCACTTTCTTTAATCTGGGTAGGTTGGAGAGAGAAACAAGAGAGCTTTTGAAGGTGTAGAGTCGAGTTTCTCTCAGTTGAGGAGAAGTCTCGGCTCTCTTATTTTCTTTTGGTGTAAACATAAAGTTCCTTGTATAGTAGATTCTTTACCGGTTGGTATACCCCTTGTATATACGGTCAATTCGGCCATGTTATGAATGAAACACATTTACATGATTAAAAGAATGATAAACAACTCGCTTTGTCAAAAAAGAATGATAAACAACTCAAATAGATTCATCACATTATCCATTAGCTTAGATATTCCAGGGTTTACAATGTGAAATAAACCAAATTGTTGTCTGGCTTCTAGTATTTCTTGGAGGAAACCAGCAAGAATGATGTTTGTTAATGGTTCGTCTAGATCAAGCACTGGGATGTTGCTACATATGGTTGTATCGAACACCGCAGTAGGTACATTGTTCGTATAGGTTACTATAGCATCACGCCTTGAGAGTATGCATACATTTGAAGCATCTGCAACATCTTGAACTTGAAGGCCTTTACAATAAACAATAAGCACATGTAGGAAGGAAGACATACCCAATTCTACACCATCAAAGGAAGACCATAGAATCTGTCCAATATTAAACTACATACCCAGCTCTACACCATCAAAGGAAGGCATAGCTTCTTAAATTGTCCTCCTCTGACTTGCTCATAGGGCTGGAGAGGCCTTTATCCAAATCAAAATCAAACCCTGATTCTGCAATAAGAAGAGGTGCTGAGACCTCCTTGGATTCACACTTATCGTCCAAGGACACAACCACGTCCGAGTGCTCTGGAGCATCAGGGTTCGTTTTGGTGGAGGCAGACAGTGTCTCTATGTTATCGAGTTATCCATTAGCTTAGATATTCCATGGTTTACAATCTGAAATAAACCAAATTGTTGTCTGGCTTCTAGTATTTCTTGGAGGAAGCCAGCAAGAATGATGTTTGTTAATGGTTCGTCTAGATCAAGCACTGGATGTTGCTACATATGATTGTATCAAACACCGCAGTAGGTACATTGTCCGTATAGGTTACTATAGCATCACGCCTTGAGAGTATGCATACATTTGAAGCATCTGCAACATCTTGAACTTGAAGGCCTTTACAATAAACAATAAGCACATGTAGGAAGGAAGACATACCCAACTCTACACCATCAAAGGAAGACCATAGAACCTGTCCAGTATTAAACTACATACCAGCTCTACACCATCAAAGGAAGGCATAACTTCTTAAAATGCCCTCCTCCGACTTGCTCATAGGGCTGTAGAGGCTTATATCCAAATCAAAATCAAACCCTGATTCTGCAATAACAAGAGGTGCTGAGACCTCCTTGGATTCACACTTATTGTCCAAGGACACAACCACGTCCGAGTGCTCTGGAGCATCATGGTTCGTTTTGGAGGAGGCAGATAGTGTCTCTATGTTATCGAGGTGTCTGAGTATACGGGCATTATTGTCCATCTGTACCATTAGCAAATCCTGGATGATGTTGAGGTGATGATGGATAATGGTAGAAGAGTATAGATCCATGGAGTCCAAATCAATGAAAGAACCAACGTAACAAACAACAATGTAGCAGCAACCAAACTCCCGATTTATATTGATAGGAACTGACTCAATTACAGTAGCTGGTTATCAACTAATACTTTAATGACAGTAATACAATTGAAGTTGTGAAAATAAAATAGCTAGGGATACTAGAGAAGGAAATGAGATACTAGAACATAGAAGGGGATGAGGGGATAACAGACTTTGTGAAATTGCAGTATAATTCGTATAAACCTATTTTTCTCTCACAGTTCGCTATTTATCAACCTGGATTCTAGGCATAGCCACTTAATCAAGTGTTAGGCTACTTTGCCAATAATGGTCCAGGCCCATTCATAACAGTAGCTAACATCTGTTCATCTATTTGCTTTAGGAAGAGCATTTTTTTTCCGTTTTGGTTTATTTGATGTTAGATAGAACCTTTTGACATTAAACACTATTAGAGATATTCAACTATAGAGCAGTTCAAAACTCAGTGGAGACAAAAAACACTAGGTGATTCTTCCCATTTGTCCTAAGCCTTGGTGGACAGAGTTATTTGGTACTTGTTGCTTGTGGGTGGTACCTGTTGCTGGTGGGAAGTGGCAGGTATCCCGTGGAATTAGTCAAGGTGTGCGAAAGCTGGCCCAGATACCGCGGTCATAAAAAAAAGATATTCAATTAGAGAGCATTCCTCTAACAAGTGCTGTTTTTGGCGTTATTGGATCCACGAGGAGAGACATGTAGCATACCTCTCTCTTTTTGTCGAGGAAGACATATGGTCAACTTTTATTTCTTACTGACTTTCCTTGAATCTTCTTCAGAACAGTGATGTGGGGCAGACAGAGCAATGTCTCTCATTTTCTGCTGGAACTTATGAAGTTTTCCTTGGGATGAAGGCATTGTCAAAATATGAATACCATTGTTCCGTCATTCCTGCATCATTTTGTTCCTTTTCATTGAAGTGGTATACCTCTAAATGTGTTTCACTTGTATCTGCTTCTTTGGCCTATAGTCTACTTCGTCTGGTGCCTCCGTTTTTATTATTTTAAGAATGAACTCTTTTTTGAGAATGGTGGTGCCTCTATTTTTATATCTAGGAATTCTGACATTTTGCACTTGTATATTTATTAAATTAATAAGGTATCTTTCCTCTGCATCTGCTTACAATGTGATGGGTGATATTAGATTCAAGCTACCCTTTTGTTCTGCAATTTCCTGTTTTTAGTAGAATAACTTATTGCCTCGAAGCATGACTGATTCTTCTTATCTGCATTTGGCTGCCTGTTTTATTATCTAAGAGTCTTTAAGTTTTCTTGTTCAGTTGCAGAATTATGGTCTTATAGTTCATGTAACATTCTTACACTTTCAATTTGTTTCTAAAAGTCTGGTCATTGTTCATGTAACATCTTTTATTCCCCTTCCAATAGACCATTAACAATTTGAAGAGACTCTAACACCAGGGTATTTCAGTCAAATTATATAAAATAAAGCAAGATCTTAAATAAAAACTGAACTTGGTTAATTCAGAGTTTTAATGTCGGACTAAGGGTTGAATCAGTTTCAAGGAATTAGTATCATTGTCAACATCAAGTAGTGTGCATCCATCTAAGTTTACCGATGAACTTCGTGATTATCCTCTGAAAGTCTGAACCTACAATTGCCTTCTACTCTGTAGTATTGACACTATCAATATGATATATTGGCCTCTCCTCTAGATACACACTTTTACTTTCTTAGACCTTTATCTCATATTTAACTTTTCGAAAAAGGTCAAACAAGATTTGGGCTTGGACCCACTGGCCCATTCTAGCAGAAGTTATTTTAAAACAAGTGGGCCTAAGGCAAAAAGATCTCAGACCCATTCCAAATTGAGATTGAAGCAAACATAACAACACCAAGGGTGATAGAGGCTGAATTAGTACTCAATCTAGGAACCTTTGCTGAAGCATGCAATGATCGGGTTGCGACAGAAGAGCAAGTTGATGATGATGCAATATCTATTATCCATACGGAGAACAAAGAAAATATGGAGATGCACACAGGGGGGGCTATTTACAGTTGAAAGAGAAGGAGGGAAACGACACATTAGAGGATATTCTACCTCTTAATTCAGCAGAAGACGAAGGCATAATGGACCACGAAAACATGATCCCCATTTGGGTCCTGCAGAACATAATCAAATTAAGTAAGGATTTTGGAGTTCACTTTCAAGGTTGTGAGGAGGTAGCCTTGAACCTATTCATGAAAATTGATGGCAAAAGACAAGTAAAAGGAGAGGCTCCATGTGCAATAGTGCCAGTGACTCCAAAAGAGAAGATTCCAAAGGAGCTTAAAAATCTGGAACCAAGCAGCAATTTCATTAGTTTTGGAACAAGAAGCAGAGGGGATGTTTCGTGAATAATCTTAATGAAGGTTAACATAGTGTCATGGAATGTGAGGCCTCAATGATCCTAGGAAGAGGCTATTGATTAAGAACATGTTACATATATGGAGAGCAGATGTATACTGTTTTCAAGAATCCAAATTAAGAGGTGACACAAGGGAGACAATCAAAGAGCTATGGGCCAACATGAGGGTGAAATTCGCACAGTTGGAAGCCAGGGGGACTAAAGGAGGCATTATCATTCTATGGGACAGCAGTATATGGGAGGGAGAAGTTTGTGAGTTGGGGGCTTATTGCATTACTGCTAGATTCCTGGGAAAAACGCAGGATTTTAGCTGGCACTTATCAGGCATTTATGCTCCAAACAACATAGAGGAAAGGGAAGAGGTATGGTGGAAGTTGGCAGCAGTAAGGAGCCTATTTGATGGCCCTTGGGTGATTGCTGGGGACTTTAATGTTGTAAGGTTCCCTTCCGAGAAGAAGAATTGCATCAGAATCACTAAAGCCATGGAGGATTTCTCAGACTTTATTGAGGATATGGAACTAGAAGATCCACCTCTCATAGGGGGCAGTTTTACATGGAGAAAAGGAGACAACTACGATACAGCAGCAAGACTGGATAGGTTCCTGTTCTCAGAAGAATGGGAAGTATCTTTCAGGAAAATCAAGCAAACTATTATGCCTAGAGTCACTTCTGATCATAATCCTCTGCTACTAGAATGTGGAAACTGGGAGAGGTCTTTGTCCTATTTTAAATTCGAAAATTGGTGGTTGCAAACTGAGAATTTTAATGAGAGAATTAAGGGGTGGTGGGACTCTGAAATTTTTATGGGAAGACCAGACTACATTCTAGCTTGCAAGTTGAAATCCCTCAAAGTGAAGTTGAAAGAATGGAGCAGAACTGTTCAAGGCAATCTAGGTCTACAGAAACAGAACATTTTAAACCAGCTTTATGATTTAGATATGATCCAGGCTTATAGGTGCTTGTCTGATGATGAGTCATTTCTGAGAGCTGTTCTGACAGTAGAGTTTGAGGAGGTGGCAAAAAGGAGGAAGTGGCATGGAGGCAAAGATCCAGGGCTATATGGCTGAAAGAGGGGGATAAAAATACAAAATTCTTCCACAGAACAGCTAACTGTCACAAGAGATACAACAGCATTGATAGTCTTCTGATCAATGGAGCTAATGTATCAGAACCAGCAATGATCAGGGAGGAGATCATAGATTTCTACCAAAACCTCTACAAAGAGAATGAACACTAGAGACCTCAGTTCAACCCACAGATCAAGCTACTTTGAATGAAGAAGATAATGTAATGTTGCAAAGTCAGTTTGGAGAACAAGAGATCAAAGAATGTGTGTTTGCTTGTGCAGGAGATAAGGCTCCTGGCCCAGATGGTTTCACTATGGCATTTTTCATGCAGTGTTGAGAGGTGGTGAAGACGGATGTGATACAACCATTTAGAACTTCCATAGTCAAGGCAACTTTGAAAAAAGCTTTAATGCTACTTTCATAGCTTTGATCCCAAAAAAAATGGGTGCAACAGAATTGAAGGATTTCAGGCCCATTAGCCTGATTAGCGGTGTCTATAAGATCATATCCAAGCTACTAACAGAAAGACTTAAGAAAGTGATGTCCAAGCTGGTGGATAAACATCAAATGGCTTTCATTAAGGGTAGGTAGATCATGGATGCCATACTTATTGCTAATGAATGTGTGGATGTGAGGAATTTAAATAAAGTCCCTGGGGTCCTATGTAAGCTGGACATAGAGAAGGCATATGATCACCTCAATTGGAACTTTCTGTGGAATACACTTGTGAGGATGGGTTTTGGAAATAGATGGATAAACTGGTTAAAATACTGTGTGAGTACAGTAAAATTCTCAATATTAATTAATGGTACTCCCTCTGGCTTTTTCCATTCTGAAAGAGGACTACGGCAGGGGGACCCCATTTCCCCTTTCTTGTTTATACTCGCTATGGGTGGATTGAGTGATATGTTGAAAACAACACAGTCAAATAACATAATCAAGGGGTTTGGGATGAATGACAGTGACATTTTGGCCTTAAATATCTCCCATCTGCAATATGCAGTGTTCTGTGGGGCAGAGAAAGAGCAGCTGAAGTATCTAAGGGTCATCTTTGTTTTGTTTGAAGCTGTTTCTGGATTGCACATAAATTGGGGTAGAAGTTTTATCTACCCAGTGAATAAAGTTCCAGACATTAACAGTCGGGCTGATATTCTAGGAGGTAAAGTGGGAGAATTGCCTACTACCTACCTAGGGATGCCTCTCGGGGCAATGAGCAAGTCAAGGAACATATGGAATGTAGTGGTGGAAAAGTGTGAAAAAAAGTTGGTAAATTGGAGAAGTCAATACCTATCTTTGGGTGGAAGACTGATACTAATTAATAGTGTGCTTGATGCTATGCCAACTTATATGATGTCTTTATTTCCTTTGCCAGGGAATGTCTTAGAGAAGCTAGACTCCATCCGGAGGAATTTTTTATGGCAAGGAAATGGAGAGGGGCAAAAGAAGCATCATTTGGTGAAATGGGAAGTTGTGACCAACAGTAAAAAGGAAGGGGGCATGGGCATAAAGAACTTCAAAGTACAGAATCAAAGTCTCTTATTGAAGTGGCTATGGAGGTTTGTCTGAGGGGAACAAGGTTTGTGGAAAGATGCTTGTTAGAATAGGAATAAGTTTATACAGTCCTATTAGAATAAGAATAGGTTTATACAATCCTATTAGAATAGGAATAGGTTTATACAATCTTATTAGAATAGGAATAGGAATAGAAATAGAAATAGGAATACTAAATCGTATCCTACTTGGTAAAGGATTATATTATAGTATCTCTAAATAGGGTCTCAATGTAATAATGTAGACAACAACAATTCAATAATATTATTTTCCTATATTTCTCACATGGTATCAGAGCCTTTACGATCTTGGTAGAAAATCAAAGAGTTTCCGCTGCCGGCGGGTGGCACCCATATATGCTGCCTGTCTGACCAATGATTATGTTAGCAAAAGTTGGGTCACCATGTAACTTTCACGTGACTACTTTCTTATATCTAATTTGTGTAGCACCGTGCAATCATTCTGGTGGTTACTTTTTCATATTTAATTTGTGTAGCAGCTAGCCATCCTTCCGGTGACTACCTTTTTTGCATATCTTATTTGCGTAGCACCATGCATCTCTCTGGACTACTTTTCATATTTAATTTGTGTAGTACCGTGGATTTTTCCGAACTACTTTCTCATATCTGAGTTCATAACACTATGCGTCTTTTCGGTGGCTCCTCAGATTTGATTTGTGTAGTTCCATTCGTCTTTCCGGTGACCCCTCAAATCTGATTTGTGTAGGGTTGTGCCATCATTCCAATCCTACCCATATTATTTCTCTTTTTCAATACGATCATGTCGTCAATCCGACCTCTCCTATGTAAATTTTATTTTCCAGCTGGGTCTTGCCATCATTCCGACCCTACCCATATAATTTTATTTCTTAGATTGTGACCACTTTTAACCAATAATCTAATACTTCGGCATATGAGCATGTTCCAACCAACTTTTCGGTGATTTTCTTGTCTAATATCAACTTGTCTATTGATTCCAACATAATCCATATACTTTATACTAGATTTTGAGCACTTGCAACAACCGTTGCATTGTGAAGAAGTCTATATGGAGCAACCACCTAATTTTGTTGCTCAGGGGAGTTTAGTAGCCTTGTATGTTGATTACATAAGTCACTCTATGGTTTGAAACAGTCTTTGCAAGCTTGGTTTGGGAAGTTCCAACACTAGTTTTATCACTATGTTTTATTGGCATTATGCATCAAATTCAGTAATTCATGATAAGACCAAACACATTGAGATTGATTGTCAATTTTGTGAGGTCGAGTGATCAACTTGCAGATATCTCACCATGCCCCTCATCAGTCCTCGTGTTAATTACATTTGTAACAAGCTAGGTACACGAATTGTATGCACTAGCTTGAGGGGGAGTGTTAGAATAGGAATAAGTTTATACAATCCTGTTAGAATAAGAATAGGTTTATACAATCCTATTAGAATAAGAATAGGTTTATACAATCCTATTAGAATAGGAATAGGAATAGGAATAGAAATAGAAATAGGAATACTAAATAGTATCCTACTTGGTAAATGATTGTATTATAGTATCTATAAATAGGGTCTCAATGTAATAATGTAGACAACAAAAATTCAATAATATTATTTTCCTATATTTCTCACAATGCTATAGTTTCCAGATACACAATGGAAGGCTTATGGATCACTAAACAAGTTAGAAGCCCTTATGGGGTAGGTCTATGGAGAACAATCAGGAATCAGTGGGGCCTAAAATGTGGGGAAACTCAAGAATTGTAATAGGAAATGGAAGGAGGATATCATTCTGGAATGATGTGTGGGTTGGTTAATATCCCTTAAAATAGTTGTACCCGGTGATCTATAATTTGAACCAACAGAAGGAGGCAACAGTAGCAGATGTCAGGGACAACCAAGGATGGAACCTCTCTTTCAGGAGAATGTTGAATGACTGGGAGATTGACAGCCTAACAGATTTCTACAATACTCTGGAGCAGGCCATCAACTTTCAACCTAATGAAGATAATCTACATTGGTTGAGGGCCAATAATGGGAAATTCACAGTAAAATCCACCTTGATAGGCCAGCTGCAATGCTCTTACCATGGCCTTGGAAGATGATATGGAAAGTTAAAGTACCTCACAAGGTGGCTTGTTTCACCTGGTTAGTAGCCAGACAAGCAGTACTAACTCAGGACAATCTAATGAAAAGGGGAAGACAATTATGTTCCAGATGTTTTTTTTGTGAAAGAGAAATAGAGACAACAAACCATCTCTTCATCCATTGTAGAGTGACAGAGAAACTGTGGCAGGTGTTTTTTAACTTAAGGGGTATCAGTTGGTCCATGCCAAGGCATACCTCCGAAGCTCTAACATGCTGGAATAGAGAAGGAAATTTGTCCGACCACAAAGAGAGATGGAAGATTGTCCCTGTTTGCATCTGGTGGACAATATGGAGGGAAAGGAACCAAAGATATTTTGAAAACAAGAGCATCCCTTTCCAAAGTCTGAAGTTGAATTGTCTTATAACCTTTTTTTTTGGTGTAACTATGTACTCCCCAAAAAGGTGGAGGATATTACTCAGTTTCTAGATAGTTTAGGAGGGATATAGGTGGTAGATTTCTTTGGTTTTGCTTACTGTAAACTCCAGATGTAACTACTACTAGAATACACTATTGGTGTATTTTGTCTGTAAAATGTTAACTTTGTCAAAAAATTATCTTCAAAAATATTTTTTAATTCATTGTTTCATTTTGAACATGTACCAGTTATTAGTTAAGTAAACAGGAGCACAAGCATGATTGGGCTATTATTTCTGGTTTGAGGCTTGAATGTTATACCATTTTAACAAATTGAATCTTAAACATGGAGTGCTTGCTTTTTCTAAGTTGTTCTAGGCCCCTCCTAATGGAGATCTGAAGTTGTTCTTCTAGATCAGTCTAGCTTAACACTAAATCAGCTTTGCATTTGCCAGTGTTGTGGCATTTTATTGCATACATTTGCTTAGCATCAAGTCAATCGTGTTGTCTTGGGGGAGGGAAGGCTTTTGTGCAAATTGTTTCGAATGATATTTAGATATTGTATTATGTTGGACCTGCATGCAGTTTTCACTGCAGGTGAATGAATCAAGCGATAGCTCAATCTTTACAATTTGTGTAAGTATGTGATTTTATATGACATTGTTTTTCTGTTTGTATTAGATTGTGTAAGAGCTGAACCTGTGATATACAAGAAACTGGAAGCATCATCTGATGATATAGCACTTCTGAGGGCTTATGTCGGGGACAGACCTACTTGGAGGACTCCACAGCACCCATGGCGAGTAGATGGGAGGTTCAATCTCAAAGGGGTTCCAACCTTAATCAGATGGGAAAATGATGCAATCAAAGGTCGACTTGAAGACCATGAAGCACACCTTGATCACAAAATTGGTTCCCTTCTGAATGAGAGTTAAGTGTCCCATTACTTCAAGGGGATGCTTTATATTATGAGAGTGTCTTAATAAAATATGTCGAGCCTCATTGGCCTGAATGAACCTCATTTTAAAAGGCCGTGAATATGATGACTCAGTGCTAGTGGTAGCGGAAAAAACTAGTGATTCTTGTTTCACTCGTGTTGCTTCCATTTCTCCTGCCATGCTTAGTGTACTAAATTATACATCAATAGCATGTTTGATGTGTTGCTAAAATGGAAATTATTGCATTGTGTTTGACATGTCTAAACTGATGGCGTGTTTCACTGTTAAATTTTGCAAAGGTTGTGGTGCTGAACTCCCAGCTTTCACCAAGCTTATAGTATAGTCAGCCACATAATAATTGAGAGTGATATCAGTCTTCCGCTGTGGGTTCAATATCATTTCTCTTTTCACTTCCCTAGTCCTCCTATTTAACTTTGAAAAGAAGGATTTGTAACGAGCTGTTAGGTCGTTTTGAGTATTGGAACTTATTTTTTCATAAAAGACTCTTCCCGTAACTAGAACTCATTGGCACTGCACGGGGAATGGAGAATGACATCTCCACCCGTCCTGCTGATAATCACTACATCACCACCCATCTTTTCCATCTCCAGCACCCTTATTCCACCCCAAAACAGAGGGAGACATTGTTGCTCTGTATTAACATTGAGGTCCATTTATATTTTTGATGATTGTTGTTTTTGTTGGTGTTGTTGGTCTTGTTCTTTTTGGCAATTGAAGTTCAGTGTTCAGTGTCAAGATTCTTACAAGTCTTGTTGGATCATGATCATTAAAATTCTCCTATCTGATTGGTAGTATTCCAAGGGAAACTGACAACATAAAGGTATTAGAATTTCTTGATCTCTTCAATATTTTGTTGAAAACATGTTGAGTTTTTCCTCTTTGAGCCGTATCTATCTCACAAGTCGCAACGACTTATCATGGCGGATTCCTGTGAACATAATGGACCTATCCTATTAAAGAATATCAAGGCTCTCGGTTGAGTAACTTTTAATTTATTGTGAGTTGATCAAATGATGGATTCAATAAGTTCTTGTCAATAACCATGTCTGTTGACTAGAAACATTAAACTATGTTTCCATAATAATATAATTTCATTGTGCTTTTTGGGGGGAGGTTTAAGTGCTCCCTTGCTTTTTGTAAGGCCATGGAGATTAGTTATACAAAGAGAAAATGGAACACGTAGTTTGTAAAAATGTGACATTGAGGATAACTCTAATTTATTTGCATACATCTCCTACAATGTATTAATTTTTTATAGGATAAAAGAGAAAAAAAATCTTCATAAAATTGATTCTTTCCATCTTGTTTGGAAGCTATAGTTTTATTTAAATTTAATATTAAAAAATCTTAAATATTTCCAAAAAAATGCTACAAGGAGAGAATCCTCAAGTCTCTCACTCCGGCAAAAGTTTAAAAAAGAAAAAGTTAAACACTATTAATACTTTTGGACTAAGACATTTTTTTATAATAATAAAAAAAATATAGTTATAGTTATAACACAAAATATAACAACTATCCAAGTTCAGTTCTCTTTTAATGAGTTCCTCTTCTTCTTTTTTTTTAATCTTTTATAATAATAGTGTCTATTTAGTGTTATATGTCACAGACTTAGAGTCTTACTAATTCGGATGCAAAATTTGATTGACAAAAGTGACGGGACATGACATATAACTATATATAAATTGGGTGATGGTACATTTAGTCATGTTCTAATAAAGGAAAATAATCTGGCTGATTAATTATTTTATTAACTTAAGCTTTTGATTTTGTAGGTGACTTTTGTTTTAACACATTTCAGGAGCCAGGAGGTACTAATTTCTGATAGGAAGGTCACAAACTCAGACAAAACTCAAATTATATTTAAGGACAAGGTCTATTCAGATGAGCAATTACAAGCAAATAACAATTGCCAATAAAACTGCTACCGTTGCTTAAAAATAATACACCAATTAATTGTTGTGTTTAGATCAAACACTATAGTCTAGATACACAAATTTACATCTACATCTTCACTATCATGCGCTATCAACATCCATGATGCCCAATTTGTTAGTTAGAGGTACAAATGTGTAGACAGACTCTTCACTCTAGTAGTGATAATAAGACACAAGTAATTAATCAGTTGACGAATAGAGATGAAAAAAGACTAGAATGGAGGATGTGATGCTAGTTTACAATTAATGCTTGAATGATTTTATAATACCTCGGAAATTGCTAAGTCAGATTGGAAAGGAAAAGTTTCATTTTTGGCACTGATGCAGAGATCTACAAGTTCAACCTATGGATCGTAGGTGTTGGGGAAATAATTGAAATTTCACAATAATAATATAATTTATTATTTATTAAAAAGTAATCCTGAAAATAGATAAATATTTATTACGATGATAAATAATAATAGTGCATAAAATTAATACTTGAGTCGTGTTGGACACTGTCCTAAGAAACTATTTCAATGGTGTGAAATGTTTCCCCAGAATTAAACAAGCCTTCCCTATCTTGAATAGAGGATACATGAATCAACAAATTAATTAATATCAGCAAGTTATTAGGGGATATAAATAACAAAGCCAAAATAATTAATTAAAGTAACCATAAGAAGAGAAATGATGAAAACGTGAGATTCATAAAATTAGGCAGAATGTTTGTTCATTTCTTTGTGTACCTAAAAGAACAAAATAGTATAATTTATAGTGTTAGCAAAGAAATGATATGCCACTTGTCCAAAGTCTTATATGCAAGAAGACATTTGAATGTAAGATGGACAAAAATCTTGCCTTAATAAAAGTAATTGTCATTTCTCCAAGTAATAATTCCAAAATAATTTAATTATTTGGCTTTGTAAATACATTTAATAAAATAATTTTTTGAAATAAAATATTTGCTTACAATTCCCCACTTATTTCAAAAGATTTTATAAAAATACACCTTGTTGGATTTTCAGGACAAAATGCAATAGGTTTGGTGTCTTTCAGACTATGAACCAAACTTAGATCGATAAAATTTAATTTATAGAATTACTGGTGAAATATAATATTTCTATGAACTAATAATTCTTATTGTAAATCAGAAACTTTACCAATCACATTTTGACGACAATAATTTTGCTGCTCAACGCGGTTTTGCGCCAATAGGCCATGCGCGTGCCTGGTATTCATGAGAGCTCTAGAGACTAGGCCAAACTCTCATAGGAGCGGCCACACTCCACTTCTCATATATGTGAATTCATCAAGTGTATACTGCTTTAAATACACCATCCTTAATTGATGACTATGAATTCATTAAGAGTTAATAACTCATCCCTCATTTTTAGTAGCAGTTCAAACACTCTCAATTAGTGCGCAGAGCCAATATCGACTTGTTATTACCCATATGAACCTACTTCATGGGATCTCCAATCACATAGGTTGGGTTACCCTATTGACAATCAATTGGTCTTAGACCCATTTCTGTTGAGGTCTGAAGAATTAATTTTCTTCTCACGGGTTAGTGAATCGGCCGAAATTCAATTCTGACTTCACATCATCAATGGAAATTACTCCATCTCTGAACAACTGTTTCATGACATCATGCCTCAATTTCATGTGTCTGCTCTTATAATTATAAGATTTATTCTTCGCAATAGCAGTTGCGGCTTCACAATCATAGTGTATAAACACATGAGACAATTCATCCTTTATCAAAGGGATCAACAATTCATCCTTCACCGAAGGGATCAACGATTCATCCTTCATCGAAGAGATCAACAATTCATCATTTATCAAAGGAATCAACAATTCATCCTATATTAAAGGGATCAACAATTCATCCTTCATCGAAGGGATCAACAATTCATCCTTAATCAAAGGAGTCAGCTGACATTTAATCCTTTATTAAAGGGATCAACAATTCACTAAGAATTTTCGTAGCCATCCAGCCTCAGAACTAGCCAGCTTCAGAGCTACAAACTTTGATTCCATAGTTGATCTAGCAATGATCGTCTGTTTAGTTGATTTCCAGGATACTGCACCACCACCTAAGGTGAACACATATCCACTAGTGGATTTTGTCTCATCTGAATCAGAGATCCAGGTTGCATCACAATACCCTTCAAAAGTAGAAGGAAATCCACTATACATGACACCATAATTCATGGTTTCTCTCAAATATTTCATCAATCTATTCAATGCAAGCCAATGCTCATTATTGGGATTATGAGTATATCTACTTAATCTACACACAACATAGGCAATATCAGGCCTAGTAAAATTCATCAAATGCAATAGACTTCCAATAATTTGAGCATATTTAGACTGAGCAACTGGGTCACCATAATTCTTTTTCAATTTAGAGTTAGCATCATAAGGAGTGGCTAAACATGTCACATCATAACATTCAAAATAATTTAAGAAGCCTTTCCACATAATGTTCTTGTGACAACATTACACCATCTTCACTTCTTATAACTTTTAACTCCCAAAATCATATTCACTTCACCCAGATCTTTCATATCAAAATTAGTAGACAAAAATAATTTGGCATTTTTCACAATATTCAAACTTGTACCAAATATAAGCATGTCATTAACATATAAACATATTATCACATAATCACTGTCTACAATTTTGGTATAAACACATTTATGCACTTCAACAAAAGAAAAATTGTCTTTCAATAAGACTTGATCTAATTTTTCATACCACTGTTTAAAATAATAAATCTATCTGCAACACTATGTCAAACATATTTAATCAGTAGTTCAGAACCTATTTTTCTCTTCTTAGGTTCAGACAAAAGAATTTTAGCAAGGCACCCCCACACTTTTAAATATTTCATATGTATCAAAATTATTTGAGTCTAAATCAGATATTAAATCAAGAGACTGCATAATCTTTATATATGAGACATTTAACATGTCCTACTTTAGCATGCAATAAATAAATAAATAGGCTCAATTATATAAGCAAAATCAGATACATCTTTAATGTAATCATCACAAATAATAAGAACAAATAAGTCATAGCTGCAAAAATTTTTGCCAACAAAAAATATTATTTTTTAGTCACTATGACCTTATTATTTTCAAAAGAAACCTTCATTCCATATTTTTCTATTAATCCCATAGAAATCAAATTAATTCGGATATCAGGAACATACAATACATCACTCAATGTCAAAGTTTTACCGGATGTGAGTTTGAGAAGAACTTTTTCTTTTCCAAGAACTTTAGTTGTCCTTGAGTCACCAAAATAAATAATTTCTTCTCCTTTTTCAAGTTGGGTGCATGACACAAAATTATTTTTATTTATACAAATGTGCCTCGTAGCACCAGAGTCTATCACCCCGTTTCTCACATTGGCTACAACATTTATTTCTGAAATGACCTCAATAATCATATCAACCGTTTCAGCCAAATTTATTTTTAGCTTAGTAGGATTGCAATTTCTTTTCAATATTCTTTTGCATTGAGGTGTGTTTTTCATGAAGGTTGTATTATTATCATTGGACTTGTAACCATGTCTATTTACATACTTGTAATTTTCTTTACCGTAAGCCTCCGACAGAATGACTTGAACAGTACCAGTCAGGGTATCACCAACATCAGTATCATCAATAGTTTCAGGACACATATTATATGTCATAGTTTCTTAGATTGTTGGGGAAATAATTGAAATTTCACAATAATAATAGAATTTATTATTTAACAAAAAGTATTCTTGAAAATAGATAAATATTTATTATGATGATATATAATAATAGTGCATAAAATTAATACTTGACTCGTACTGTGCACTGTCCTAAGAAACTATTTCCACGGTGTGAAATATTTCTCCAGGATTAAACAAGCCTTCCTTATCTTGAATAGAGGATACATGAATCAACAAATTAATTAACATCAGCAAGTTATTAGGGGATATAAAATAACAAAGCCAAAATAATTAATTAAAGTAACCATAAGAAAAAAAGTGATGAAAATGTGAGATTCATAAAAATTAGGCAGAATGTTTGTTCATTTCTCTGTGTACCTAAAAGAACAAAAGAGTAGAATTTATAGTGTTAGCAGATAAATGATATCATGACAAGTGGCCATACCACTTGTCCAAAAGTACATGCAAGAAAGACATTTGGATGTAAAGGTGTAAGATGGACAAAAATCTTGCCTTAATAAAAGTAATTGTCATTTCTCCAAGTAACAATTCCAAAACAATTTAATTATTTGGTTTTGTAAATACATTTAATAAAATAATCTTTTGACATAAAAATATTTGCTTATAGTAGGAAGGGAGTCATAGGACTTGGTTTGAGTTTTGGAAATGTCAAGTCCAGTAAATTGACTTACGAATGGACTGGACGAGTCGTACGATGTTATACGGGTCGTAAGAAATGCCAAGTAGCCGATAGAGTGATTCAAAGAATTGATTTGAGACCTTAGGTCTACGAATGGATTTGACAATTCATCATATGATCTACGGGTCATAGGTGGGATCCATAGAAGTGATCTAGACTTAGTGAAATTTTTACTTGAACATGGGTTCTACGGATAGGGTCTACGAGCCACAGAATGTGGGACGAACTGTATGAAGGTTTCGTGGAATTGATCATATATAATGAGCCCCAGTAACAGGTTCTATGGTTGACCAAGACGGCCCGTAGAAAGTCCTATAGATCGTAGGTCCATACTGTAGACCTGTCCGACAGATTTTAATAAAGGGTGCTTTGGTCTTTTTACCCACTTAACCCCTAAGCTATGTCGTTTTGGCACTATAACTACCCCTATAACCGGTTTTAGTCCTACAACTAAGCCTAAATTATCTCATTCACTCAATTCCCCCAAACTCCCTCAAGTCTTCCTCTCTAAAATTCTCTCAAGAGCTCCAACGTGAAGAGCTAGGGTTTCAAGCTTCAAGGTCTCATCCTCCTTACATAATTAGGGATTTGATTATCAAGGTATGTCGGAATTCACCAATGGATTCCTTCCATCCATTGGGTCCCAAAAGAAACTCAAAATTTCCAATTAAATTTTACCCAATTATCAAGGGTTTCATGTTATTCCTCATGAGTCCTATCAACTATAATTCAATTGATGTTATAATTTGATCCTATTATGCATGATTCAAACCAATTGTATGTTTTCCAATTGATTTCATATGGAGTCATGCTTTATACTTGATTGTGACTATGAACTTATGAACTAAGCTATTATGAACTTATGAATTATGATTATGAAAGCAACACATGTTTTATGAAAATGTTGATTTATGAACTATAGACATTTTAAAGCTAAAGTGTCAAAGATTTGTGAAAATTTTTCTCCACGTTTGTCACGCCTCGAGCATACACCCCGGACGTGGCTGGCACTCGAGAACCATTGCTGGCCCCAAGCAAACCCTTGGCCTGGCTTACTTACTCAGCGGAAGACTTAAACATAAGAAAATATAACTCATGCATAACTTAAGAAATAATAGCTTAGCCAAAATGGCAACTCAGTCTTAAACGTATACAACTGAAATGAATAAGACTAAAGAACTATAACTATCTATCTATGAAGCCTCTAAAACAAAGAGGGATGTCGGGACAGGACCCTCGATCATCCTAACAACTGAAAACAAGAAAACAAGTGATAAAAAAGAGCCCTCCGGAAAGCAAGGAGGCTCACCAACTGACTCTGAATGCTGAACCTGATCAACGAGGTGCTGGATGTTGATCCTGGTTACCTGTGTCTGCATCATTTTATGATGCAGACCAACTGACATCAGTACATTGAATGTACGAGTATGCGAGTTGGAATGCTAAACATAACATATGCTTGAAAAGATTCTGAAATAAACACTTACCTTGGTTCTTCTCAACTCATGAATAACTTAACTAATAACAAAGAAATGAAACACATGCAATATATGAAAAAGTTTTATAAAAAAATAAAATAAACTTAGTTCGTTAAAGAAAGTGCAATAACAAACTCAACTTTACTCATATAATAAAGTAATATAGTTTCTGTGGGAATTTCTCTAACCGACAACCACCACTATGAGCCTAAGTGGTGATACAACGTCTTGCCCACACTGCCAGAACTGTCCTATACTTTGCCGTCATATAGGACACCTTAACTAAGTGGATCCACTAGTCTATGATAAAATCATCTTAAGGAGTCATCTAAAACGTATGATCCTTTACTACCCATGATGGTTACATGGTTTATGGAGACTTGAGTTAATATGAACTCGCATCCCCATATCGGTGCTCAATACTACTCCCAAAATATACTTAGCTCATATGTTTTAAAACAAACTTCTTTCTTTGGTTTGAGATAATTACTCAAAACTTAGCTTAAAAGCTCTCTTGGAATCGGTGTTCCCTTTCTTACTCAAATGTGAAAACATTTTTAAACTCTTGGGAATACTTAGTTCCCTTATAGATTTTTGAGAAATGAACTCAACTCTTTACTCTTTGCTTAACTTGAAACTTAAGTCTTAAAACAAAGTTAAAAATGTTTGTGAAAGACTTTGGAAAAACTTTATGAACTTCTCTTGACTTACTTCTTAACTTTTAGACTTGACTCTTAACTTCTTGACTTTGATCCTAACTTTCCTTGAATTGTATTATGGATTCAAGGTTCATGATCTCATGTTTATGGATGATTTAATGATGTTTAGATGTACCTTAGAGTGTTGGAATCAACTAAGAAACATAGGTACATTGCTAAGGAACAAGTACAAAAAGGTAGGGAACGAATGGGGAGAACTGGCGTCCCTGGCGCTCTGAGAGGCGCGGGGCGCTAGCCCTCAATATTCAGATACTGTCCTGGGCCGCGCTGGCTGGAGCAGCACCCCAAAGGTGAAAGTTCAGAGTCACTTTTGGGGCGCGCTGGCTGGCGCGACACCCCATCCCTATCCCCAGGTGTTTGATGACTTTTCTTGCTCGTTTTTCATCTCTAAACCCTCTAAACTTCAATGGTTCTTTCCCCAAACACTTAGAATCATTTATACCTTCAATATACATCAGATTCTACTCGAAAAACGCAACTAAAAACATGAATCAATCTCAAGAAAACTCCATCAACACAACCCACAAGAATTCAAACGGAACTTTCAACAATGTTCATCAAGAACTCAATTTCTAAACTTTCAACGACTTAAATTCACTGAATTGAATCATGGTTTGTGAGTGGGTGAACTAACCCAATGCTATGTGATCTCACATACCTTGTAGGGATCACCCCTTGACGAAATCCACACGCAAAACTCCAAGAAATCGACGAATCTTGAACATTCTTCTCCTTTCTCCTCTTTTCTCCTCTTCTCCAATCCCTAGCGTGAAATTCACTTTTCTAAACTGACTAAAATCTGAAATTTACCCCAATTAAACTCCTAAAAACGAATTAGAATAATTAGGTAAGGAAAAGACTAAATTACCTTTCCAAAATCCGGATTAGACTTTCCTTATTCAAACAACCCAACTTCCAAAGGGCATATCTCACACATACGAACTCGGAATCACGCAAACTTGGTGGCATTGGAAAGATTATTCCAAGATATTTCCAACCATATCTGAAAGTACACCTAACTCATCCTGATATAGGAGTTATGGCAGTTTGAAGTTGACCAAAACTCAACTTATTCTAACTTAACAAAATTTCCAGATTTTCATTCTTTCCAAAAAAATGACTATTTCAAATTCTTAGCCTCTTTCTAGTTATTTCAAATTGTGAGATGCTACAACGTTAATGGATTCATCATTTAGATGCTTAGAAAGGTAAGTGTCATTAGGAAAATTTTATGAAATCATGACTCTAATAAAAACTTATGATTGGATTGGTAGTCTTAATTGTGTCTTTCCAAGTATTTTGATATGATTATGATTATGTCTTTTTAGTTGGGATTTTGTAATGACCTGATTCCGTCGTTAGGGAAAAGCCAATGGGGAAAGAATAGGGGTCAGAAAACTTTTGGTAGTAACTTAGGATTTCCCAACCTAGTCCAGATTTGGACGAAATCAGAGTCAGTAAGGTTTAGGGAAATCTGGTAACAATTGTGATCTAATTATGATTTTGATCACATGAGCAGATAGCTAAGAGATTAAGAAACCCATACGACTTTACGGAATTGAATTCGGGTGAGTAGAACTCCCGAAACTGATCTTAGCGTGAACGAGTAGTTTCTGAGTGTCGTTGCTTGAAGGTGTGTTGTGAAATGAGGGTATTGGAATTATTGAATTTGCTCACTGTTCTGTGCAAGCCGCTATGGCAGGAATTTATGCCACCAGGGCGGGGCCGCTGTAGCGGGGTGAGTACCGCTTTGGCGGGACAGACGCAACTTAAGTCGGAAATAAAACCCAAAAAATGTTTTATTCTGTAATTTTTGACTTTGAGAGCTAGGAGACGACCCCATGCGAGTTCTTGACCTTTTTTCATAATTTTTGAGGCTAAAGGTAAGGTTTTCACTCCCCGAATCCGTTATTCGATCTGTAGAATGTAAATTCATGGGTAATTATCGATGGGGGAAGGTTTTGATCTGGAAATTATTGTGGAGAAAGCCCTAATTTGGGATATTGGGATCATGGGTTTGGTCTTGGGTTATTGGGTTTGTTATAAACCGGATAATTAGACATTTGATTGCTGATCCTTGCGTATATTAATTGTTGTAGACCTAGAACAAGCGGAAAAAATCCAGAAAGGGAAGATTCAAGTGCCTTAGGGGATTCAAGCTTGGATTCGAGGTAGGTGATGGTTGTGATTTCATGTTGTGTGATGTATGTTTGTTCTTGCTTCATTATAATACATGTATGTATGTATGCGAATGTTGCATTATTAATCACACTAATTGTAAATGAGGATAGATGAATGATGAATGCCATGAATCATGACTTGATTGTATAATTTGATAATATACTTATGGTTGTGATTGTGGCTTGTTGAATGGATCAGGTGTTGCGTTTCGACACACCAACTTGGATCGGTTGCCACGTTTCGACATAAATATGGGATCGGTTGCCACATTCCGGCATAAATATGGGATCGGTTGCCACGTTTCGGCATAAATATGAGATCGGTTGCCATGTTTCGGCATAAACATTGGATTGGGTACCACGTACCGGTACACTAACAGTTTGGGTGTAGGTTCCATGAGAGGACCATTGACTTGTGATTGATGTTTTCGTATCTACCTGCTATTGATAATGTGGAATTGAGCATGTTTCCTGATAAGATGACTGATATTGTGTATGTTCGGTATATGCTTGTTTATGATGTTGTAATTACTTTCTTATGTTGAACTTATTGGGATAGTCGCGTAATCCTACCAGTACAAGGTGGTTGTGTAATGATACTTCACTTACTCTTTCTTTGTTGAGTACATGGCTTCTTCAGACGACTATTGATAGACCTCAGCTAGGTGACTATTGAACGTGACCGGATTCAAGGGTGAGCCTGTTCTTCCAGGCTGCCATGGATCTCTCTTGTTTAAGTTCACTCTTTTCAGACTCAGACTACTTTTTTAAGGTGTTTGTTTAGTTTTGGGGTTGTACCCCTTGTCCTTAGACTTGTCGTTAGTAGAGTTTTGGTACAATGACTTTCAGTTTCTAGGGGTATTTTCTCATTAGTTATTAGATGTTAGTTGAACTTTCGTAGTTTATGAGGACTCCGTATTAATTATATAATTATATAAACCTACTTCTGTGGCTTTAAATGTGTAGTACTTTGGTTAAGTTGATTAGTTGGGCTGTAATTTTGGTTCTCCCATCAGAGGGTTAGTGTGGGTACCTTCATGATGGTCTGGGTCATGACAAAGTTGGTATCAAAGCCCTAGGTTCGTTGATCTCATTCTACTAAAACGAGTCTTGTAGAGTCTTGAGGAACGGTACGAAGACGTCCGTACTTTTCTTCGAGAGGCTATAGGACTTTAGGAAAAACTCACTTCTTTCTACTCCTTCGTGCTATGACTTGAATCCAATTGGTATCTGGGTGATACAAATTGGTATCTTTCCTCCTTCACTCTATGGTCCGAACTAGAGCAACAAAAGTGGTAACACCATCACTAGCAAGAGATGATGGGTATAGACTATCGACAGTTGAATAAGGTCACCATTCGGAACAAGTATCTGCTGCCTCAGATAGATGATCTTTTGACTAGTTGTAGGGTGCATCAATTTTCTCTAAGATTGATCTAAGGTCTGACTATCATCAATTAAAGATTAGGCTGAGGATTTACGAAAAATGACATTTAGGACCTGCTATGGGCACTATGAGTTTCTAGTTATGTCGTTTGGGTTGACAAATGCACCTGCAGCTTTCATAAGTTTGATGAATGGTGTGTTCAAACCATTTCTTGATTAGTTGTTATAGTATTTATTGATGACATTTTGGTTTATTCGAAAAGTAAGGAAGAGCATGCCGACCATCTCATATTATTCTGGGTGTTCTTGGGAAACAAAAGTTGTATGAAATTTTCCAAGTGTGAATTTTGGTTGACTTCGATTGCCTTTTTGGGGCATGTAGTTTCAAGGGAAGGGGTAATGGTAGATCCCTAAAAGATTGAAGCAGTCAGGAATTGGGTCCGACTTAGTTCTGTGATTGAAATTAAGAGTTTTGTGGGGCTCGCTAGCTACTATCGTCGCTTGTGAAGGGATTAAGGTCAGATTTTCAGATTCAAGTTTATAGGTGACAACATTCAAGAAGTTTTGGTAAGGGACGGCTAGATAATGAACACCATTACTTTGGAAAATGCATTTAGTATTGTTGTCATAACATGTATGGGTTGTTTCGCGAATGGTGAAATTAAGTTATGCCAATTGACGTTAGAAGATGTACTATGATTTCCTGGATTGATTATATATCAAAGAGAGTCATGATACGACTACTACAATAGCAACAATGCTTACTTGTTTAAGTTATTAAGTGTGTTACAATTGTGGAGAACCTGGGCATATGAGGAGGAAATCAGCAAGGCCGTGGAGGCCGGGGAAATGGTAATGAAGGTAGAGGAATAGTGCAACCAGACAAGGAGGTTTCCCGTTGAGATGACATGGCTCAGTTTTATGCCTTTCCGGGAAGACCGAGGTTGAGGCATCAGATGCAGTGATCACATGTACTATTCTTATTTGTGACCGGATGGCTACTGTTTGTTTGAATCCGGGTTCTAGTTGTTCACATGTGTCAAGTTTAGTTCTTCTTGGGATTTGATACGGTTTGTGATGTATTTGATGCCCCATGAATGTTTCCACCTCAGTTGGAGAGTCTGTCATAATCACCCATGTGTATCGTGTTTGTCATGTGTGTTTATGGATTTTCAGACTTAGGTTGATTTGGTTATGCTGGATATGACTGACTTGATATAATCTTAGGCATGACTTGGTTGTACCCATATTATACCGGGCTTAATTGTAATACTAAGTCGGTAACTCTAGGGATCCCGGGTAGGGAAAGGTTAGAGTGGGAGGGGGTGTACATGCCTAAGCCAGCTAAGATCATATCTTTCGTGTGGGCTAGGAAACTGATGGGGCAGGGTTGTTTGGATTATTTAGCTCATATTCGGGATGTTGAGGTTGAGTCTCCCTCTATTGAGTCTATTCCTGTGGTGTCAGAATTTAGAGAAGTGTTTCCTACTGATTTGCCTGGTATGCCTCCAGATAGAGATATAAATTTCTGCATTGACTTGGAAACTGGCACTCGCCCCATCTCCATCCCTCCATATTGCATGACTCCGGTAGAATTAAGAGAGCTTAAGGCTCAAATACAAGAGTTTCTTGATAAAGGTTTTATCATCCTAGTGTTTCCACATGGAGTGCTCCTGCCTTGTTTGTTAAGAAGAAGGATGGTGGTGTGAGGACTTATGATTTTATCTTAAGCCATAAAGGAGTGGATTGATACCATAATGACAAGCTTATGAATAAAGAAAGTCCCAATGAGTATACCAGGGTGGAGTGATGATCTGTGTGATATCCATAATGATTTTCCATTATTAGTTCCTGTTCTGATATTCACACTAGCAAAACAAAACTACAATTTAGATTAGTATAACTAAAACTAGGAAGAATCAATTTTTTTATGTAACTACGAATTCCCAAATAATACCACTTCCCGGCAGCGGCGCCATTTTGATGCTTATTGTGACCAATGACACTAACCTACAGTATGAGTGTCTACGATTGTCGATAGTATAGTAACCCAACTAAAGGTTGGGGTCGTGTCCCAAGGGAGTGGTTTTGAGAATTGATAGAAAAATAAAATTAAGTTCAACTAATCGTAGCTAAAGACATTAACGAACAAAAACATGGTAAATTAAAGGGGGTGACACAAAAGTATCAAATTTTAATTGGGGGTTTTGTCACAAGTAGTAAAAATAGAAAAAATTAACAAGAAAATCAAGTGTGGGAAATGTTCTTGGGGTGTGACCGCAATACAAGTTGAGATAAATCGTTAGGTACATGCTTTCAATAGGAAATTTGCAAGATAATAGTGACTAGGCTAAGCTTTAGATGGAAATAAGTTCCCTCTTAGGCAACTTACCCCGTTTCAAATGGGTTCCTCTCGGACACCCATTTGCCACATGAAGACCAGCCTACGCCTTACCGCACTCACTCTCTCAAGCGGAGTGTTAGGATATGGGACTAGGGCTCACCCTCTCGGGATGAACCTCTTGTCGACCCACTCCTTAGGCCATCAGTCTAGTGGTCTTGGTTTCGCGACCTCCTTCTCGGGCAAGCCAAAAACACATGAGTGGTTTTGTATTTGCAACTACAAACCCACTAAATTAAACCACAACCACAACCACTAGGTGAAATCACCATTAAAATACATCTACCATATCAGCAAGCAAGACCCAAAAACAATATCAATACATATTTGCTAAAGCACACCCCAAGAATGGGTTTTTTAGCCACACATCAAGAAATAACAAAATACACCTAAAATGATACTAAAATCAAATGGGTATAAGAAATTAAACCTTGATGTAAGCAAAGGAAGAAGAATGGAGAAGACCCACTTCCAACTTGGGGAAGATGAAATCCTTCTCTCTTCAAGTCTCCCACAAAACCCTCTCCAAACTTGAGAGAAAATATCTAAAAATGTACTATTCTATTCTGAAAATAATAATAATGGTTCGGAACTTGTAAAATTAATAAAGAGTTTAGTATTTATAGCCATAAAAAATTAGTGCAGGCGGATAGTTCAGCGAAGTTAGTCGAGTCCGCCGAATGACTCGGCGACTCACCCATCTTCTATCTCATCGCCGTTGAGTGCTTCCCTACAACATCTTCACGTTCTAGACCATTAGGCGGTATAGTACTGCTTCGCAGAACTATTCGGCGAAGCGCCAACTGCTCCTTTCATCGCCTTTTTGATCCTCTTCCTTCAAGGCTTCGCATAGTGGAACAAAGGGCAGAGTTTGTCCTTTCGGTGAATCACCAAAGGTTCTTGGTGATGCTCATGCTTTAGCTTCTTCGTTCTTTTCAGCCTTTTTGTTCCTTTTTGCGCCTAAGTGTCCATGCTTCCACTAAAACTTCAAAGACCTCAAACTTAAGAGTTTTCATCAAATATTGAGACAAAATAAGCATTCAAGGACACTAATTCTATCAAAATAAAGCCCTAAATGAGTCCAATTTATGGACTCATCAGTAGTGCATTTGCATGTGTCGACCCCCGTGGGTGAATCTGTAGTATTGGATCAAGTGTTTCTTTACTTGGTTAGTTACTATCCAGGGGCGTGACACCTGAGTTGACCTTATATTGATATATATTCTTGACTTTGATGTGATTCCAGGCATAGATTGGTTATGCCTCTACCGTACTGTTTTAGATTGTTTCTCTAACATAGTTACCATAGCTATGACATATATTCCCTCGGTTTTATAGTAGGGATTCATTAGTAGCATATCCGTTAGAGTTATATCTTTTGTTCATGCTCAGAAGCTAGTGACTACCAGGTGTTTATCTTACCTAGCTTCTTTGGGTATGTGAGTAAGGAGGTCACTCATGTGGTGTCAGTTCCAATTGTTTGAGAGTTTGTATATGTGTTTCCTACTGACCTACCGGGCCTACCCCCAAAGAATGATATTGACTTTCCTGTTGGACTTAAGTTGGGTACTCAACCAATTTTTATTCTGCCATATCGGATGGCTCCTACAGCGCTCTAGGAGCTTAGTGTTGAGCCTCAGGACCTCCTAGGTAGAGGGTTCATTAGGCTTGGTATTTACCCTTGGGGTGCTTCCATCTTGTTTGTGAAGAAAATAGACGGTTTGATGTGCACGTGTAGTGATTATAGGCAAAAAAATAAGGTGACAGTGAGGAACTGTTCCCCCATACCTATTATTGATGATCTGTTAGACCAGTTTTAGGGTGGTGTAGTATTCTTAAAGACTAATCAAAGGTCTAGTTACCATCAGTTGAGGATTAGGGCAGGAAACATCCCTAAAAATGTAATTAGGATTCGATATGGCCACTACGAGTTCCTAGTGATGTCATTTTGATTAAGTAATGCCCCTGTCGTCTTCATGAACTTGATGATGCCCATGTTACGACCGTATCCAAAGTTTTTCATCATTGTATTCATAGATGACATCCTGGTATACTCACAGAGCAGTAGTGATCATGATTAACATTTGAGGATTGTGCTCCAAACTTTAAGAGATGAGCGCTTTTATTCCAAGTTCTCAATGTGTGAGTTTTTGATTGAGTATGTAGCATTCTTGGGGCACGTGGTGTCAAAAGATTACACCATAGTATATTGGGTGAAGATTGAGGCTATTCATGATTGGGCTAGGCTCAATTTAGTTACTGAGGTTCGAAGTTTCATCGGTTTGGCAGGCTACTTTAGATAGTTTGTGGGTGGCTTCTCCACCATTGTTGCACCTTTAACGTAGTTGACTTGCCTGATGTTCCCTTTGAGTTATCTGAGGAGTGCGCATTGAGATTTCGAATGGTGAAGGAGTTGCTGGCCACTTCTCCTATATTAAATGTTCTTGTAGAGGGCAAGGGCTTCACAGTCTATTGTGACGCATCCGATGTTGTTTTAGGTTGTGTTTTGATGCAGCGGGATCGAGTTATTGCTTATGCGTCAAGGCAGCTTAGGCTACATGAGCGCAACTACCCCACCCTAGATTGGATTTTTCAGCGGTAGATTTTGTGCTTAAGATGTAGAGGAACTAAATGTATGGAGTTCATTGTGAGATCTACATTGATCACAAAAGTCTTCAGTATATCCTGAGCTAGAGGGACCTTAATTCGAGGCAGCGTCCTTGGATTGAGCTTTTGAAGGACTATGACCTCTGTATTCTCTACCATTCGGGCAAGGCAAATGTAGTAGCGGATACCTTGAGTCATATTCTCTACCATTCGGGCCACTCCATAGTTTATCCCTCCTATTTACTATAGAGCGGCCTTTACCTTTAGACATTCATTCCATAGTAAATCATATGATTTGGTTGGATGTTTCAGATTCTAGGTGCGTTCTAGCCTATGTTGGAGTTCGATCATGTCTAGTTGATTTAGATCTGTAGACATCAGTTTGAGGATGAGGCCTTGTTTGAACTTCGAGATTGGGTGTTAGCGGGTGAGTTTGGACAGGTTACCTTAGGCTCAGATGCAATTTTGAGGTTTGCAGGCCATATCTGTTCCAAGAGTTGGGAGTTTCATTCACTTGAAACTTTGTGAGGCCCATGATTCTAGATACTCTGTCCATTCGGGCATTGCAAAGATGTAACGTGACTAGAGGCAGCATTACTGGTGGGGGAGTATAATGAGAGATATAGCAGACTACATGTCCCATTGCCTTAGTTGCCAATTGGTGAAGGCTGAGCATCTCAGACTTGGTGGTGAGTTTCAAAGATTACCCATTCTGGAGTGGTAGTCGGATCACATTACTATGGACTTTATAATAGTTCTTGCTCTGACTTCTAGAGGTGTTAATAACATTTGGATCATTGTCGATCAATTAACCAAGTCATCACACTTCTTGTACAATCTTCATTCGCTGCCGAGTGACTAGACCATATCTACATCCATGAGGTGATTCATCTTCTGAAGGAATTTTCAGGATGAGCTGGGCACTTGTATTGACCTTAGAATAACTTTCCACCCGTATACTGACGGTTAGTTAGAGCATACTATTCAGGTCCTTAAGGATATGTTGCGGGCTTGTCTCTTAGAGTATGGAGGTTAGTGGGACCATTTCTTGCATTTGTTGGAGTTTGCATATAACGAGCATTCTAGCATTCAGATGGCCTCATTTGAAGCCTTATATGGTATGCGTTCTCACTCTCTAGTTTGTTGGTTTGAGACTATAGAGCCTAGACCACGTGGTATAGACTTGATTTAGGAGTCTTTGGAGTAGGTGACAATGATTTTTGATAGACGTTGGGCATCTCAGAGAAGGAACAAGTTTTGTGTTGATTGTATGTGTCAAACTTTGAGATTATCAATTGGTGATAGAGTATTTCTCTTTGTGTTGCCGATGAAGGGCGTGATGAGACTCGCTAGGCGGGGAAAGCTTAGCCCCAGGACATCATAAAAGAATAACTGGGCTTACTTTGTCGAATGCTCTCAACATCCTTATATCTGCAGGAGCAGATTCTCAGGTAAATTAATTTGATATAGGTGTATCTCGACATATACCTTACTTAATAGAAAAATATAGGTTTTGTGTTTTGGGCAAATTTGTGGCTTGATGTTGTTGATAATAGTTGTTGCCGTTGATGAACAATTTCAGCACTTTGGCGGCTAACAATGAAACAACTTTGCTTATTTAGCTTCTGTTTGGCATGTTTATCGTTACGTCATGTCTTTGATGAGAATTAATTATTGTCTTTGATGAGGTTGAGTGCTATAGTTTGACACCTCATTTTGAAGTTGAATCACTATTGCATTTTGGCCTTTTGTTGCTTCATTTTGTAATGTTTTCTGAGCTCGGGTTGTTGTATTTTTTTCTTTTACTACTGCTGAATTTTAAACTAAGATATTTGCTATATTTTTTGCCAAATTTGAGCCAATGGTTGATAGGTGGTGAGCTAAACTTCACTGCACTTGTAATTCAGCCATATTGTCAAAAATATTGATATGATAACTGTGGTACTTTAGGCAGAAATTGAGGCTTAAGAACTGCTACATTTTTGCCAAACTATTGTTGCATTTTTTAGTTGGTTGGGGTTCATTATTGCTCTGAATTTTCGTGAAAAAAGGGTACTTTAAGGCTGTTTGAAACAACTGCTTCACTTAAATATTTTCATCTATTGCGCTTTAAATGTTTAATTGATTCGAACAAATACTATTGACCGATTAAATTCAATTTAAGGCCATGCTCCTTTGAAATATCCCTCGGTTTGGGTCACTTGGCAAAAAGGTGATGACCAAGTATCTAAATAGTGGTAAGACAAGGAAACTCATTTAGAACGGCTGATGAGCCATGAGCTAGCTTCCAGCCATGTTGATGATTATGACCACTTCACACATACAAAAGAAAGTGATATGTTCTACCATGTTGGTACATAAGATAATTATTGTTAATGAATTTTCTCAGTGATGCTTAAATGTCAAGTTCAATTATATCATTCTTATAGTCTTGCCTCAGTGTTTCATAAATTTCTTTCCTCCAAGAAGAAAAAATAATTGTTTGATATGCTGAAGTCTAAAATTTTCATTACAAATGATTGAAAGTATGTGAAATAAATAACTCTAAAACTAATATATAAATGGTAGAGAACAACCTTTGAGGTCTATAAGCTTGCTTAAAGATTGGATCTTCTTATATATGAGTGAAACCTGATTTGAAAGGCTCGCCCTACTTATTTTCGCATTATGCAGGTTATAGTAAAAAATATGTTACGCTTGTAAAATGCTTGACCAAGAGGATTATGACATCATGTTGGAGTTGTCACTGTCATATGTCTCTTTTCTAGATCCATTAGTGATGTTATTTGATTGCATCCGCTTGCTTGATCTTTAATCGTCTAGTTGTCCCCTAAGCTCCTTTCGCCTATGTTGTCTCAGTCTTGGATAGAGTCCATTACCTATCTTTCTTTGTTTGAATGAGACTATCTGATGTCCTTTCATCTCAAATTGAATGTAATAAGAGTGCTAAATTCAGAGATCTTCGATGGATTGGTATATATATATGTATTTATATGTATATATTGTTATTTTGTATTGATATTCAAAATGCCTAAATGATTTTCTTTAGTGTAAACTTATGTTGTTTGGATTCTTAACTAAATATTGTTTGTAAGCCTTACTTAATTTTCTCTTGCTGACCATATAAATCATTCATTCTACTTCTATTAAAGATCAATGGTGTAGAATCTACACCTACTTGTGAAATTATATTGCATTTATGCTCAATATGCAAGATACTCGTTGCTTCGAGACTTAGACCTTCTGTTGTTCAAGAATGCAGTGACAAACTCCGGAGCATTGGACAAATTGGAACGTGTCAATCACCAAGTATATCTGATCTAGTTGACTAGCAAATTGTATGGTCCTCCCTAATTTAAAGAATAAGTCCTACTAATTTTGTTATGTTCAGGTAAGCAGATATCTCCTATCTTAAGTAGTAATTTATTGGTTTTTGCAGAGATGGAAGCTTTATGTATATATATACCAACTGTAAAATTCAACTTTGACAGGAGTTGAAACTTGCTTCACGACGGAGCATTTTGTTAGAAAATTCAACACTTTTTCAGTGGGACCTCAAAGATAATATACTGCTTTGATTTTATTATTATAGTTGCATATTATATAGCTTATGCAGACATCTAAAACATAATTAACAACTTCTCCAGGTATCCTTTAGAATGATTAATTCACTGCAAGAAATTTCGGTAACGACTAAGTGACTGAATTGATAATAACATGCCTTTGATGTAGATTTTTTTCTTTCCTTTGATTACTGAAAACGTTGATCCTATTTGTTGTGCGACATGTTTAATCAGTTCAAATAGATATGAAAAGAAGGGGTTTTCATTTATACACCCCTCATATAAAACTCTTTATCAGTTTAGTGTGTCTACAAGTGATAATAGTCAAATGGGTGAATTTGTTAATCTCCACAATTAACTCTGCAAGAATGTTGAAAAAAAACGGAAGCATTATTAAGTGTTTGAGAAAGTAAATGAAAGGGTAGTTTCTTATCCTGTTGTTTTTCGAATTCTCTTAATAACTGATTTTCTCATAAGTCGTGCTTATGGGTAACAAGAAATGCGTGGTTATAATATATTTTTCCTTGTGCACATGGCGTATTGCTAAGACCAAGCATGTGGAAGTGATTTTCAGCAGAGAACCACACAGTCACGAGAATTTCTGCCACAGTTTTATTAGTGCCTTTAATTTGCAAGAATGTCTTGATTTGTTTTCCTTGAGATTTTGAGTTGTTGCAACATTTAGTTGTATAGTAGATCACTATCAATCTGAATCTACTACTCAAATTGGTTGTCCCTCTTTTCAACTCTTGAGAAATGTAGCATCGTATTTCATTTTCTTAATTTCTTTTAATCCCTATCTGCCCTTCTGGAGAGATTTATGTATTAGAATGAGTGTTGGTTAACCTGGATGCATGTGGTTAGTTCATTTTGATTTTATCTTAGTCTTGATTTCTTAAAGCTGCAGTTCAGATTAACTACTCAATAATAACTATTGGGACCAGTGATTTGATCTTTCGGAAAGAGTATCTCTACCTCCACGAGGTAGTGATAAGATCTGATAAGATATGTTGTTGTTTGAACTCTATTGATTTGTATAATCTCTTCCTCATTCTACTACTTAACTATCACTAAGACTTCAGAGTCTTAAGTATTGTTCATGTTTATTACCTACTTTACTGTTCTCCAAGTGATTTTGTTCCAAAATTAAGTACACTATGTCAGTTACCTGTTTTCCAGATCAAGCTGGATAAAAATGGTATTGGGAAGAGAGGACAACAAAACAGGAAGTGAGATGAGAGGGACGACAAAATGGAAAGGGGAAGCGACATGAAGGAGCACATGAAAGGGCAAGATAGACAAAATAAAAGGTCATTTTCTATAAAGTTTTACCAATTTACTCTCTAACAATTTCTTTTTGGTTAGAATTGGCAAATATCTGATATAATGGCCACGTAATTGACACATTCACTTTGACTTCAATTTTCTTACTTCACATGATTCATTTACTCCATCCCTCGGGTTACCATCATCTTTCATTTATTTATTTAAAAGTGTTCATTGTTGTTTTATTAGATTTAGAAGCTACAATGTCTTAAGTGCAGTAAATTAGGTACATCAATTACTGACTTTTTTACTAGGTAAAATAAAATACAAAACAAAGTATATGATCTTTAGCATCAATTGTTGATACACTTTTTCCAATAATTTGCAGGAACGACAGATAATAATTTATGGACACTGAAAAGCAAATATGTACAAAAAGTTGAAGAGTTGATGGTCCCTGTGAAAGCTGTGACACCACTAGAATTGAATGATAGACTGTAAAATTTTAATGTTCTTTCACCTCCTTGATTATTCTTCTTTTCTTTCTTTCTTTTGAAGTTGTTTAATTTGTGTTAACATTTCATGTCTTTTTCTTTATTGATGGTTTGGTATGGTGTATAGTTTGCAGATGCTTGAAAGAATAAACTTTGTTTTCTAATTTTTCAGATCACATCTTTTATTTTAACAAACACATAACTTGAATTAGTTAATACTTGCAATTGGTCACTTATATATGTGAATAGTCTCCAACAATGCTTTGCCTATATTGAGAATAATAGACTAATTATGCTTATGTTGGCCCGTGCTAAGCACGGGCCATGCCCCTATATATATAAAGGAAGAAAAGGTAAAAATGGTTGTAACCAATTTGAAATTATAATGCTTAATTAGTAAATTCAATTAATAAAAAATAAATGCTATTGAGATCTATCAAAATTTGACAAGTGTTTTATTTTTTAATAAATAAAAAAATACCAGAGAAGGTAAAAGAAGGTTCTCAGGAAAATTAATTAATAATAATATTAATGATAAAATAAAAAACACTTTCAGTTTTCTACAAATTTTTATGGCAACAAATTAAATGAGATTGAATGATAGAAAAATTAACGGGAAGAAGAATAGTTTATGGTAATAAGGAGGAGAGATACATATGATATCTTATTTTTGGAAAATTGAAGTGTCACATTATTATTTTATTCAACATAACATATCAAAGAATTATTTGAATTTCAAATAGTGAATGTTCATCATATAGGCCTCATTTTGCCTTATTTTGAGAAATGAATAATTCTTACAAGTGTTTCAAATTCTTGGTTCACTTTGGATTATCTTAATAAAATATATGAAGTCTTCAAAAAGTTAAATTCACAATAAATTATGGAAAGAAAGAATAAGAGAGACTACAAATACACCTTCATTGGCTTCCTTGAAAAAATTTAGCATAACAATCTCCTCTATTCCTATCACAAGAAAATTATATATATATATATAGAGAGAGAGAGGAAGAAAAAGTAAAAATGGTTATAACCAATTTGAAATTATAATGCTTAATTAGTAAATTCAATTAATAAAAAATAAATGTGATTGAGATCTATCAAAATTTGATAAGTGTTTTATTTTTTAATAAATAAAAAAATACCAGAGAAGGTAAAAGAAGGTTTTCAGGAAAATTAATTAATAATATTAATGATAAAATAAAAAACACTTTCAGTTTTCTACAAATTTTTATGGCAACAAATTAAATGAGATTGAATGATAGAAAAATTAATAGGAATAAGAATAGTTTATGGTAATAAGGAGGAGAGATACATATGATATCTTATTTTTGGAAAATTGTAAAAATAAAAGGTATAATAATAAATTATGGTGTTTTATGAGGAGGATAGATAAATAAATTCTTTTATTTTAGAAAACTATAAAAAAATAGAAGGTGTCACGTTAAGAATTTAAGGAAAAGTAAAATTATAGTATTAGAAAAGTAATAGATTGTAGTAACATTGAGGAGAAATAAATAAAATTATTTTATATTATTATATTATTAAATAGTGGTAATCGTGATAAAAGAGAAGTGTCACATTATTATTTTATTCAACATATCATATCAAAGAAATATTATTATTTTATTCAACATATCATATCAAAGAAATATTTGAATTTCAAATAGTGAATGTCCATCATATAGGCCTCATTTTGAGAAATGAAATTGAATACCTCATAATTCTTACAAGTGTTTCAAATTCTTGGTTCACTTTGAAATATCTTAATAAAATAAATGAAATCTTCAAAAGGTTAAATTCACAATAAATTATGGAAAGAAAGAATAAGAGAGATTATAAATACACCTTTCTCGACTTCCTTGAAAAAATTTAGCACAACAGTCTCCTCCATTCTTGTCACAAGAAAATTATATTATTATCATTATTTAGAAATGGCAGTTAGAAGGACTAACACAGCAACAAAAGGTTGTACTTAAAGTAACACATGTTGTACGGTGAATTAGCAACAAAAGGTTGTACTTAAAGTAACACATGTTGTACGGTGAATTAGCAACAAAAGAGTTGTACTTAAAGTAACACACGTTGTATGGTAAATTGATGAATTATAAAAAGTTTTTTTGTTGTCCTACTTCAGTAGCTAACACGTGTTCAATATTGTGTCATTTTTTTCCTGATTTTATACTCTTCTACTTTCTTCTCTGTTGTTGTCTCTGAAGCCCAATTTTGATTTCACAATTTCATGGGTTCAATGAGGATCAATTACACATTTATTATGATTGAGCAGTTTGTTAGTAAATCACAAGATAAGAGCATTAATGTTCACAATTTCACTACTTACTTTCACAGAAGGTATCCGATCTATACATATAATTGTTCACAATTTTGGTTGTTCTGTAAAATGATTCTGCTTCCATCCATGTGATTTTTGTTTTTTTTTTAATCTCAAATTCATCAACTTTTTAGTTGGTGATTTTTTCTGCAATATTTATATATAGTTACTGCACTTCATTATCTATCAACCCTTTTAATTTTCTTTTGAGTTGTTTCTTACTGATTTCTCCACATGCATGTTGATGTAATTTTCTTATATGTTTAAAAGTACAAGGCAAAGGAAGAAGAGATAGATGAGATTGTACTACGAAAAAGAAGGAAAAGTTATTAGATGGATATCACTTTCAACTTTTATGGTGTAGGTAATGAATGCTTTGTCAATATTTTTCGATTTCCCATTGTGTCTTCCCTTTAACGTACATGCTTACTTATAAATTCTATAATTTTCTGAGAAGTTGATGTGATGAAGAGTCTAATTAATTAGGCTACCTGTCCCAGATGCGGAATCAAGTTTGGGACCAATTTATACATACTGTGTTGGTGAAACTTTGTAAAGATGCACATGTTTTTCTCACATATATTGCTCCAGTGTTGGTCACTTTAGTGTTATTTGTGCACGACTCCAGATTACTACAGTGTAGTTGTGGTAGGAATTAAATTCTTATTCTTTTTTAGAATTGGAAAGTCTTAGTTGTCTATTTTCATGTATATTTTATAGCTTTTTCTTTCCTTTTCGTTTATTATTTGGGAAACAAGAGATCAGGTTACCAATTAACTATATATGATTGAGGTTTCAGATTTTTTCTCTCTTACAAAAGTAGACAATTTTTTCCTTTGTATAGTATATCTTTAACTATTACTAAAATGCATCTTCAACCTTTGGATTTCACTCGAATAGTGTAGTATAGCTTTGTGTGACTTGAAAAACATCCAATACTAAAAAAACAGTGAATACCGACTTAAAAATTACCGACCTCAAATGGAGGTCGGTATTGTTAAAAAGAATAAAAAATTAAAAAAACTTTAGAAAACTTTTTATGCAAAATAAAGCGGAAAAACAAAATTCCGACCTCTGGAGGTTAGAATTTTTTCCGAAAAAAATGAATTACAATAAAAACCGGCCTCTTGATGTCAGTATTAAATAAAATAAATAAATTACAATATTTTAATTTTTCTCAATTAAATATAAAAAACAAAATTGAGAAATATTTTGATTTAATTTTATTTAAATCGTCTTCCGGAGGATGGTTTTGTGTAAAATAAAAAATAAAAAATATTATAATACCGACTTTCGGAAGTCTATAAAATTAAATAGTATGTAATTAAATTATTTTTCATTAAAATATTTATATAGTCACTTCCATAAAATTAATAAATTAATATTTTCAATTAACTTTAAATAAATCATCTTCCGGATGAAAGTTTTATATAAATTTAAAAATAAATTAATATAAAATACCGACCTCATGAGGTCGGTATTTTTATTTCATCCAAATACTTTTAATAAGAGCAACATCCGGAGATCGGTTTGTTTAAAATGTTCCTATTAATCTTAATTTGCTAGCATAATACTAAATTTTCATTTTACACCTACAATTAATTGTTTAAAAAAGTTTAACAATTTTGAATACTTTTATAAATAAAAAGTTAGAATACGTGGAATAAACCAAAAACATCAATAATCCATATTTAGAGTATGAAACTACGTTGATATAAAAACCGACTACAAGTAGTCGGTTTTTATGCAAAATAAAGCGGGAAAATCAAATACCGACCTCTGGAGGTCGGAATTTTTCCCGGAAAAAATGAATTACAATAAAAATCGATCTCTTGATGTCGGTATTAAATAAAATAAATAAATAACAATATTTTATTTTTTCTCAATTAAATATAAAAAACAAAATTGAGAAATATTTTGATTTAATTTTACTTAAATTGTCTTCCGGAGGACCTTTTTGTGTAAAATAAAAAACAAAAAATATTATAATACCGACTTTCGGAAGTTGGTAAATTAAATATTATGTAATTAAATTAATTTTCATTAAAAAAATTATATAGCGGCTTCCAGAAAATTAATAAATAAATATTTTCAATTAACTTTAAATAAATCGTCCTCCGGATGACGGTTTTATATAAGTTAAAAAATAAATTAATATAAAATACCGACCTCATGAGGTCGGTATTTTTATTTCATCTAATTACTTTTAATAAAAGTGACATCCGGAGGTTGATTTGTTTAAAATATTCCTATAAATCATAATTTTGCTAGCATAATACTAAATTTTCATTTTACACCTACAATTAATTGTTTAAAAAAGTGTCACAATTTTGTATACTTTTATAAATAAAAAGTTACAATTCGTGGAATAAACAAAAAAATATCTATAATCCATATTTAGAGTATGAAACTACGTTGATATGAATTAAGAGATAATTATACTTATATTTCTAGAGTAATGTACAAATTCTATCAGTCCGTCGTCAAATCATGAACTTAATATATCATGTCATGATGTAGAGGTGAAGAGCTAACATATAATCTATTCGAGTATGAAATGCGAGGTAATATTATTATATACGTTTGATCTTGAATGGATGTCAAGTGTAGTGATCATATCGTAGGCAATAATGACATGTAAAGGATAATTCATCGGAGTATGAAATACGTTGATTAATTATATACTCCTCGAATAGTTTAACAACTCAAGTCATATATTAGTGGTTCAGATATGAAATACATTATCAATTAAAGAAATACCGATGATCAATTCAAGGAGATTTATATATTAAATTTGATATTGATAAACTTTAATTTGTTGATCGATAAACTTAAATTTATATAATTAGGAGGTATATAATTTAAATTTATAAAATTAACTTGATCGATAAAATTAAATTTATTAAATTAAACTTTTGTTGATGTGTAG
>JAJOOR010004659.1:0-24956 GCA_036250505.1 Solanum acaule
AGATTTGTAAAGGAAAAACGCAAAACTGGAGTTTATATCCTTCATGAAAGATGTAGGTACATCTCTAAAGGTTGCAATAAACAAGAATCATCGCAAAATATATTTTGTACAAAAAGATATATTCAAAACACTAATAGTTGATCATACAGGATTTCAAATTCCGAAATTTGGACAGAACTTGCCCTATGTTGTATCCCATATTCCGAATCCATAACAGCTAAATTAGAGTTTTACATAAACATAAGAGTTGTAGGTATACGAATTAGCTTTCCATATCATATTTATTCACTGTAAACGAAGTTCTAGAGAACGAGATATGCATAAATTACCAAACACTACCCAACTCAGAAACATATTTCATCACTTACCAAAGAGAAGGGTGTGTCTCGAATCCCAGCCAAAAGGACAAAGTTTTCCTCTTGTGATTTTGAAGAACAATCTGTTTAGATATGTTTCTAAGGTTCTAAGACTTGAGGAAAACGAATTTACTAAAGGAGGTGTGAAAATATATAGTCACAAAAGTGATGTTTATCAGTTGTACAACTGTCTTTCAAAGGTGCTGCCCAAATAGTTGTGTGCTGCCCAAAATGCATACATATCCACCTATATATATATCCTTCACCTCCTTTTAAAGTTATACATAATTCTAATTAGAAAATTACATAAATACCCAATACAATACCTTAAATTATGATCACAATTATGTTAAACAAGTCTGCAAATATCATAAAATTTCAAGTTCCCAAAATGAGAATAAAATATTTGTAGTAATTAAGCAATGGTGTATCGACATCCGACTCTTGGTTAGTATTCAGGGGTGTTACAACTTCATTAAGGGGGTTCAAAAAATAAAAGTATAAACGTGTAAATAAGTCTTTAGAAATGGGACCCTTGAATTCTTTTGGATTTAAAACCACAATTTTAGCACGTTTTTTAAAATTTAAAAAAAAACTAAAAAAACTTGAAAAACAGAACTGAAAATAAAAAAATAAAAATAAAAAAACAATGAAACTAAAAAATAAAACGCTATCATAGGGAATCGAACTGGAGACATGAAGCTTAATTTCAGGGGACTTGACACTGCGTCATCAATTTCTCTTTGTTATTGAGGAGGTTCAAAATATATATATCTACAAAAATACTGAAAATTTACCTTATATATACCGTGTAATTTTTTGCCGAGGGAGTTCGGGTGAACCCTTGGAACCCACGTGGGTCCGCCCCTGAACATAACTTAGCCATTGAAAGAATTTGGCGTTCTATCCAGTGGCTAACACTGACGCCATCAACGATGACTCTAGCAACAAGTCTTGGTGGTGGACTGGTGGTGATTCACTGTAGATTCTTTTTAGTGAAGAACTCAGAGGGGTTGGATGAACTGTATTATGGTTTTTTTTAGATTGGTTGAAGCTACTGGTAGTTTGGTGGTGAAGAGCTCAACACAACTTCAAATCAAGAAAAATATTCAATAATCAGAATCAACAGGTACCAATAGTTTTAGAATCTGCATAAAAATGATGTGGTAAAAGTAGTATGAGTACGAAAATATGAATATTCAGTACTCAGTAGGTATCATAATTTGACGGAATACAAATTAATTACTATATCATAAGAACTATGTTAAGAATCATCAAGTCAATGCAACAACCAAATAATTTTAAATGTTAAGTATAAGAAACTAACCAAAATCATCTGTTCAGTAAAACTAAAGCACAATAAAGATCAATATTAAGAAATATAAAACAAAACAAGAAATCATATGCACTACAAAGAAATAACCAATAATCCTACCTTTATACGCCCCCTCCAAAGTGGCATGGTTGAAGGTGGGGCTTGTGGAGGGCTCGCTAGGCTCATATATCACTCCATGAACTCAATTTATCCTAGATATTATCAATAATCAAATCCATCAAAACTATTTCCTATGACACAAGTATTCTTCAATCGTTGTTTTCATAGTAATAACCTTGTGATCCATGAGAATGAATATGTATGTATGATAAAAAAAAATTGCTTTTAAAACTATTCTAATATACCATCAACTCTTACAAATATGTTGTAACACAAGAAAAAGGAGTAAAACACAACAAGTACACCTTTCACGTAAAATAATATCTATCATTTATATTCTAAACTAGATTTTATGATAACACAATTCATTACTATAAATATCTAGTCCCATCAATATTCAATACGTCCAACTCATAACATGATTTATACCATAACTTATTACCCAAGACAAGTCTAAAGGATCAGTACATAACCTGCCCCGAATGTTGGTCAAATGCGCCATGAACCCTTATCAATAATTTTCCCCTTTCGAATCACATTATTACGCTCCCAAATGATCAAAATCACACACAATGTTATAATATGAATCCACCCATACCCATATTGTAATATAGAAGTTTGGGTGAAAAATCAAGTCAAAAAGTCAACTCCAAACCTTTAAGGTCAAACTATAATTTGTTTTTGAAATCACTTTACCTATAAGGTAAGGAACTCAAATTTGAAATTTCCCCAAAAATAGAGTTTGAACCCTTCTCAAACTCTCAAATTTTGTTACTCATACACGATTAAATAATGAAATAAGTAACAAATCAATGGGGACACATCAAGTAGAAAGTGAGAGTCCTACCCTAGCGAAGAAACATCAAAATAGTTCCTAAAATCTCCCAAAATTGAGCTCTCTACCTCCGAAAATTGAAATAAGAAGTCTAAGATCAAAATGAGATTTAATTTTGTCCAGGTACTAGTAATTCTTCACGAACATGAAGCTCTATCACAAATGTAGACCTAGTGACTTTACCTAGAATATTTTCAAAGGTGAGACCCATACCCAAAACATGAAGCATACAACCAAACCCTTCTCAGTGCATGCGATCCCCCCAAACGACTTCAAAGTCCAAGGAATTTCTATCATGCCCTGAGACAAATTACTTACTAGAGCCCTCCAAATTCAAGGAGACATGTTAGTTGCATCGGTTTTAGAGGGAACCTCATTACTTGTGGAATTCCTCTAAATGACGGTACACTTTGGAGGCATGATTTAAAATAAGGGAACACACGGATTAGAAGAACACTTTTAGAGTTAAACTCTATCTCACAAACTAGAATATGAAAAAATGTTGGTATTTCCTAATATCCTATAGCCTCCCTATTATAGATGTGGTGCACATCACATCCATAAGAAGGAATCTACTAGACATGACTTCATAGACATCTTAGGACACTTAAACTATGTTTTCTGATACCAAATTTATCACGCACCGAGCTTATTTCCTGACCGACACCTAGAACCATTTCTTGTCCCAAGCAAACCCTTGACGTAACTTACTGCTAAACTAGAAGACCGGATAACTTATGCGGAAGCTATATAAAAGATGAACATCATAATTATTTAACACAAACATAGATCATCTCAACAACTTTATCTAAAACTCTGAAAAGTCAAAATAATAATAATAATGACTAAATTTGAAAATATCTAAAAACCACGACTCGACTAACTCATCTACCTTGTCTATGAAGCCTTTAATAACCTGAGGATAGGTGCCAGAACAAGAACCATACTCTACTAGCTAAGTATTGAATAAATTAGTTAAACTAGAACCCTCCAAAAGCAAAGAGGTCTCACCAAATATTGATGGAAAAATATTTTAGTGAAACGTCTGTTGCCGATCCTAAATACCTAAATCTACATCATTTAAAGATGCAGTGCCAAATGACGCCAGTACATGGAATGTAAGGTATGCAAAATGGCTGAATGATACAACTATTAAACTGAATTGAAAGAGTAAGTTTGAAGGTAGACTGTAAAATAGTCAACTGAAAAGTAAAGCATGCATGTTTATTTTATCAACCGAGATTTATAACTAAATATGTATGCATTAGTAGCTAGTACTGAAAATAATGTAATTTACTTTTTTTGGGGAGTTTCTTTAACTGACAATTATCACGTGAGCTTGTGATGATACAATATCTTCCCCACGTTGCAAGAGTCATCCTGCACCTTGTTAGGGCAAATGACGAACTTAACTAATGGATCTGATCTCTGTGCCCTTAATAGAGGCTTTATGAGGAGTTACCTGAATCAACAACACAATCCTATCATACGCTGGCAATACAATTACAGGGTTTGGATTATGTAACTCTTACCTAACTCATTGCTCAATACTACTCCCAAATTAATAATGCTCAACAACTATATGATGTCCCATTTATGGAAAGTCTCACTTTAGGGAAAAACTGATAATCTATATCTTGAGTTAATACTAAAAAAATGTTTCTTTATAATTTTACTGCACTTCCTTTAAAAGACTATGATTTTATTAAAAACCGATTGTACCTTCTCGAGACTAAGATATGCTTTCTTTAAAGCTAACTATGCTTTTGTTTTTGAAAATAATGCACTTGAAGCAATTCATGCTTTCTTGAAACTCTTTATGAAAATAATGCTTTCAGACTTGAAATTCACTTTACTCATGAAAACCATTCATAAGAGATAGTATGTCAAGGTTTTCAGATAACTCTCAGCTAAAAATGATTCATGTGGTATTTAAACATGAACAACAATCAAAGATCATTAATAATATGAAGTAATGAAATTTTTATAATCAAATCAAGAATCAATAATTGGAATATAGAGAGAATTTTGAATATATTGAACTTTGGGGTAAATACCCTAGTTTTGATCTTACTAGTTGAAACCATAGATGTAGGGCATAAGGAAGAACTTAATATCTTAGTGATAGCCTTACATGCCATAGAGAACAAGAGTTCTTGAAGAAATCTTGATTTAGAAATTTGAAATCTTAGGTTTGTTCTTCTTGACTCTTGCTCTAAGCTTGGGGAAAAAGATACGAGAGTATTCTGAGGTAATACTATGATATAATCCCCAAATATGTACTAAAATATGGAGGTTTAGGCTTAGGGAGAATGAGAAAATACTGAAATAACTCCAATAAAAAGTTGTGGATAGTAGTTGGGTCATCAGGGATTGATTGATCAAGTCAGCTCACTTTCTTCCTGTTTAGACTTCTTTTAGCACCAAGAGGCTAGATCTTGTTTATATTTGGGAGGTAGTTTGTCTCAATGGGGTGCATGTGTCTATTATGTGAGATAGGGGTTCTCGATTCACTTCTAGCTTATATGACCTTTCAAAAAGAGTACTTGGGTACTCGAGTTCACCTTTGCACAATCTTTCATTTGCAGACCGATGTGTAGTTAGAATGTACTATTCAAGTTTTGGATGATATGTTGCAGGACTGTGTATTAGATTTTAAAGGGCAGTGGGACCAATTCTTAGCCTTAGTGGAGTTTTCATATAACGAAAATTGCCACTCAAGTATTTAAATGGTCTATTTGAGGTCTTATACGGTGCTCTCTGGTTGGTTGGTTTGAGGCTTCACAGCCTAGGGCTTCGGCCGCGTGACACTGACTTGCGTCAAGAGGCTTTGGACATCATTCAATAGTGATATCATGAATTCTTGATGCATGAACTATTTTGGGTTGATTTAAAATTCAGATTGTGCCCATTTTGTGGGCACAAGTTCCTTGAACTGAATGGGGAAAATTGATAGAGCCAATTTTGGGATTCCTTGCTTGGGTCTTACAATGCTATTTTTGATTCGTTTTTAGTTCTATCTTTAGTTATTGTGAATTAGGTGTCAAAACATATTTTTTTGATGTTGTGATTATTTTATTTGATAGCGTGACAACGATTGCTAGTGTTTCAAAAAGGTAGAGCTTTGGTTTAGTCGATTTTGGAGTGTGCGTGATCGCTTTCGAGTTAGGTTACAATTTACTAATCTTAGACTTAGCTTGTGTTGGTATTTGCATACTTTCTAGCTAGTTTTGATAGGGTTCTTAGCATGATTCATATCGAGTTGATAGAAATTATGTCTTAGCCTTATTTTTGAGTAATTTCTGGGAAATTAAGCATGTCTACCTTATGTGCATTGTCGTACTATGCCATGTTGTGACTGTATGTTTGGTTGTACTGATATTGGTGACTTATTCTTGGCCTTTACCTAGGATTAGGATAGTGATTGCCTTAGAACTACTATTTGGAGCTGTTATGCCTTAGAAATCCCCCGATGTCGCTTCAAATGATTCTAACTCCCGATGTAGCAGTCTTGAGTCTGGTAGTATGAATCCTTAGCTAGGTGAAAAGTTTGTTCTTATTGGAATTTCATCCATAACTTCCCTATGTTACGACTCGGCATGTTTAAGTTGTGATCCCAGGCCTAATTAGTTGCATCGAACCTAGTAATGAGTTTTGAGTTGAAGTGGGTCCCTTATGAATTCGATGGATTTTTCTCTCTATGGTGTCTTTCTGCTTGGCGATCAACATGTGATTATGGAAGTTCTTCAGAGTGTTTCTAGCCACGGTTTGAGGTCCATGTGCATTTCTTTTAGCTCTGGTTCGAGCTCCGTGTACATTTCTGCTAGCCATGGTTTGAGGTCCCTGCACTTCTATCCGTCTCGATTTGAGTCCGGACACACTTTTATTAGTCTGGGGTTTGAGTCCTGACATTATGGTTCTATTGTATTCTTCAGGGTTCCTTTACCCCGATTCATGTCTGGGGTTGACCGTTTTAGTATCGGATTATACTCAGTCGTAGCTAGGGGGTATCATTAACTCTTATGTGTACTCATCGGGCTTGTGGGGGGTCTATTTGGGTATTCACCTTTCAATTGTGCACGAGTGTACCTTCTGGGCTTATGGGGTTCAAATTAGGTTTTAGATAGTTTCTTTACTTTACCGCTTTGTTCTTTCTAGTCTTGTGAGATGTATATACTAAAGCTTTATGTTTTTATTTCCGTTTATGTGACCTCTATTTATAATTTATTTCCTCGTTTTTCTTTATGTATTTGCTTTTCAAGTTCAGTTGGCCTATGATGCCTACTGGATACCTATTGTTTTGGTACTCATGCTACACTCTGATCTGTTTTCTTTATGTAGATCCAAGTGCCCGTCAACAGGGGTGATTCCGCACTTCAATGGGGACTTCCGGAGACTGGGGTGAGCTGATAACATCCTAATTTAACTCGTCTCCTTCTGTTTAAAGTTTTTGGCTAGTCTTTTGTATTGGTTATTTTGGAACTTGTACTCGTGTTAGCAGCTTTGTAGCTTCGTCCACCAGGCCGTGGGATCGAATCTTGTCCTATTGTTTATATTTATGTCATTTCTCATTTCCACTGTTATTCTTCTATTATGTTATTTATCTTTCTGCTATCTTAAGGTTTCTGCCCAATATGCTCATTACTAGTCGTTTCGGGATAGGAGTTAGCTTACCTACCAATGGGTTTTGGTAGGTGCCATTATGATTTGAGATTTTGGATCGTGACACTTGCAAAATGTAGACACTCAAATGGACTCTATTTTCGAAAGCAACTTTTTGTGTTATAATGCTTCAAGGATCAAATATTTATTTATTTAATTAATTAAATGAGGTTTTTCAATTAGTTAATAACAAAGATATTAACGTAATTTAACTTTCATGTTAAGAAAATCATGCTTTTGATGAGTTAAATTAAGGAAAGGGAAAAAGGAGATCAAAGTATAAAGCACTTTGTATGCTAGTAGAAATTCAAAGATATCACTATTTATGGTAAAATAATTCATCATCGAATTCTATATTATAAATTGTAACCTATCAACAAACTAATATATACGTATGGGTATTATGTCTAGAGAGACTTTTACTCTTTTTTTTCATTCCTTCTATTATATGTTGGTACAATTTACGAAATTGTCATCATTATGAATACTCTAAACCATTTTGACATTGGCAGAAGAATTAGAATTACTCTCAACAAAAATTTAAAATGAATAATTATATGTAAAACCTGTGTAAGTTATCATCATAATGGTTATTATTATTATTATTATAAGGAAGGCTCTTATGGCGTTCAAGTTTCTTGTCTTTCTTCTTGTTGGGGCTTTTTGATCCACAAATAAGTTTGAATTCAAAACCATATGCTTTGCCAAAACACGAAAATAATCCTCCTCCATCCGAATCATGTCTTCTTCTTCGCGATTTCTTTTTAATCTCAACATGTTCTTGCACGTGAACTTGATCATCTGAGCCCCATGTCAGGCTTTTTGATCGCATCGATTGGATTTCTTCATCTTTTTCACCTTGTATAGTCCAATTTTCAAATATACAACTTCCATAATCTATTCCTTCCCCTGTTTGATATATTCCTTTCTTCATATCCTTTGCTACAATTGATGGTATAGGTTGCACCCCTGAGCAAAATGACACTATTGTTGGTGTCCTTCTCATCTTTTGATTTGGAGATAATAAATCTGAATTGCTATTAGACATTAAACGTTTACTACGTAAATGTAGTAACATTCCCCTATTTTGATTTTTTTGGATATCCTGATCATGAGTATTTTTGGTAATTTCTTCTTCATATAGCGTGTCATGACCTTTAGAAATAATCGAGGTTGGGTCATTCTTTTCATCATAACTATTTCTTTTTTCATCTTTTAATGATGAAACGTCGGTTGTACATATTGAGGTGCTCAATTCACTTCCAGAACAAAGGATTTCTGGAGGGCTAGTGTCAATTAATTGAACACTAACATGAAGGAGCCCTTGTAAATGACCACTTGGACGACGAATATGAAGCGTAGTTGATCTCATGGTTGGATTATTGGATGAAAGAGGAGGGAAAAAACTGTTTATCATAAGGTGTGTTGTGCCAATAGGGAGATCGCGTAACCATGCAACATTGTAGATCTCAAACATTACAGAAGAAGATTCTGAATTAAGAAACTTGTCATCCACACGAAAAACCATCTTATAATTCCATGTAGGGTTTGTTTTACCTTGATGATCCACCCTAGTTGTTAATCTATGGTCATTATGTATATATGCAACTGCAAAGGTGCGTAACATTTTCGACACGGGAGGAAGGTCTTGGGCAGAAATCACAATGATCTCTAAGATCTTGAAAGGAGGTTGAATGAACATTTTGTCTAGAATTCAACAATCTCCTCGTCGTCATGATATGAATGAAGAAGGAGAATGAGAATGCATAATAATTTAGCAGTCTGATTTTACCTCAAAGCAAAGGGAAATTTACCTTATTTTGTTACTAGTTGAAATTGGGAAGGTAGAGAGACCAATGTTTGTAAGGTTGATGTTTTCATGTTTTTTCTGCCACAAGTTTCTGATAGGTACTAAGTACATGTGTGGTTACATTCATTTTTTTGGTGTAAACATTAGGAATAAATATTTAGCTAAAAACTTAATATGCTTTGGTGTTATCAAATTAATGAATGCAAAAATTATAGTGAATTTAACCACTAAGATTAAGTTACTTAATTTGATACTTTGATATAAATCATTAATAAATATTTAGTCAATCTTAACTGTTTTATGAAGCAATTTGGACCACTATTACCAAATGGTGGGCACAGAAGAAGATTCTTGGAACCTAACGTTGTTTGGGAAAAAGGATGGCATAGAGGGAGTGTTGGATCATTTTTAATAGTACTATAAATTATCTTATTAAAATATGATCTATTCATTTTGTTTAAACAAATTGGTGTAAAAATTTTATGGGGTATTTTAGTTTTGCTTCCCTATATATGTAATATTTTCTATAAGATTTTTTTTTACGAATACCCGGTGATAGAAAATTTCCCAGCAAAGCACATGCGTTTTTTTCTTGTCACAATTAAAAAATCGGGTGTGATGACACCTATCTTATCCCACCTAGAGAGCTTAGCCTTTGTGTAAATAAGAAAAGAAAACAAAGAATTAAGAAACACTACTCAGAATTTATAAATATAAATATCCCCTTCCCCAAAACCTAGTGTCACATGTACAAGTTACTAGATAATAATATTGATTCAATGAAAGTACAAGTCTGAATGTCTTCAGTTCTATAATAGAATAAAGACATAATGTAAGGTATGTGACATCTGCTAGAGCAACTAGCAACTACCTCGCGTACTCTTAAGTGCAAGTCTAAAACAATGATGCAGGAAGGTGATCAGGATGAAATGGGCCGTAACCTACACAAGTGTAGAAAAGCGAGGGAGTGAGTACATAAACAACAAAGGCACTCAACAAGTATCCCTGACCCTAAAAAAACTGATGATGAACACCCTAACCCTAACACATCATCCGAACCTCCAAAATACTACAACCTACATATAGAAATCATAATTCAATCCATCCTAGAAAATACAATAGTAATAAAGGTTGTAGCACAATAGAAGTAACTCAGCGAATAAGTAACACCATCTGATTTCCAACAATGACACTAACGGGGAAAGGGGAACTCAGGTAACACTTACAAGAGAAATCAATCAATGTTAACAATAAATCACTCACAGACAAAAATCAATGATAATGAAGTGCAATTGCAATGCAAATGTCATAGAGAATGTTGCATGTCTGTTCTATCGATACACACTCGCTGCTCAGAGGATAGTCGAGACCCATGCGGTACATATAAGTCCATACACCTACCCCAGCGCGGAGAACATCGCTCGAATTCATATCTGCATACATCCTCGGTGCGGGGCATGTCCCTCGAAGTCACATCCTCTTGTCTTTCTTTTCAGATAACTTCTTCAATTTCTCATAGTGTCATTTCATATAAGAGTTTCATCACAATTACAAGTAGGCTAAAGTCATACACAACCCCTTAAAGTTATCCTCAGATTTCATTTTGCCACTTCAATTCATCCTTTTACCTATTGAACACTTATACTACAATAAATTTGTACCTATTAAACATTTTTTGCTGACATGGCAACATGTGTGTAATACACACACCAGAGGAGTGTGGAAGACATCTTTACATAAATAAAAAAAGATTTAAAATAAATAAATAAATTAACATATCCTTTTCTTCTTTTACTCAACTCAATAACCATTGCTACCAACTTTCCGCCATCCCAATCGTAGTGATCACCACCATTAAAACTAATTCACATTCTTTCTTGAGGTCCAATCGTTCTTCTTCTCCACACAATCTTATTTTTTACCAGATTTGTTGTCATCATATCCACACTTTTACTTTTCATTCTTTCTTCGGTCATCTTCTTCCTCTTTTATTTTTCAAGCCATCGTTTTCTTCCCCTTCTTTCACCACCCACCACCGATACCACCAATATCCAAATCTATTGTCGTCAAAAATAGAATCAAATTGCATCAAAAATAATTTTGCCGGAAGTCCATTTTTTTCGACGAATCTGAAATTATTTTCTTCGAAATCGTTAAAAAATTTAAATCCTAAAGAACTCACAACATAGAAGAAAAATAAGTATCAACAAATCTTAATTAATGTTTAAGAAAATAGTGAGATTGGGAGAAATACCATTTCCAATATTGAATCAGATTCAAGGAGAGGGGTAGGTGGGTGGGTCGAAAAAAAACTCATACAATTTCAAATTGATAGGAAAAAAGCCGAAGTGAAATGGCTATCGGAATGTGCTTCGATTTTGTGTTTTTTGGTAAAGAAAATGTGGAACGGACGTCAGGGGGTTGGATGGGGTGTTCTGGGAAGAAGAAGTAAAAGGGAAAGAAAGGTTGTTTTTTTATAATTTTTTTTTTTACTGAAAACATAGTTTTTGTTTATTTTATTTTTTAATTTACTTTTAACTGTTTTTTATGGGCTCAATGTCACATGTCTCTTTTTGATTAGCTACTATGCCACATCAGCCGCGAGTGTATGACACATTATCTTTACTTTTAGTTAATTGTCAAAATATGTTCAATATGTACTTTTTTTTAACTAAAAAAGGTGTTCAATTGGAACAAGCCTAAGATAAGGTGTCTAAATGAAATATGCGGACAACTTTAAGTGGCTATAGATGACTTAAGCCTTACAAGTATGTAAGATCATATGCATAATGAGAGGATGACAATTTCACTCAATAAATCAACAACATCACTCATGGGCATCGCACGAACAAGGAAATCATAATATCGATCAAAGCCACCCATGGGCATACTGTACAGTAATGACTCAAACAAGTGCAATTAACCCACATGGTTGACTCTATTTTTCGGGTGGGTATTCGTCACATTATCCACACACACTCCCACTATTTCCCATTGCTCCCCATTACAATAACACAACACATATAGTCTAAAACACTTTGTAAATAAGTCAAAGAGGTCAACTTGTCTTTAAAAAGTAGAAGAATGGGCCGAGTTTCAGCCTTTCCCTTACACCGATCCATAGAATCCACACAATCTATTCAATTATGATTTAAGAATGAGAAAAGCTAAATAATAACACCCATATTGCTATTTTTTGAAATTGGGTCCAAAACGACCCCAAAAAGTCAAACCCAAAGGCAAAGGAAATTTAATTTTTTATTGGAAAACATGTTACCCAAGAATTCAATTATGATTTAAGAATGAGAAAAGCTGAATAATAACACCCATATTGCTATTTCTTCAAATCGGGTCCAAAATGACCCCAAAAAGTCAAACCCAAGGCTAAGGAAATTTAATTTTTTATTGGAAAACATGTTACCCAAGAATTTTGAAACTCACATGCAAAATTATATTAAATAAATAAGTTAGAAATCATCCCCAAACATACAAAGTGCTAAGAGTAATGTCCATGGGTAAACACTCTCCCCCACCATTTTGATGTTAAAATCATAAATTGGTGTTAAAAATTACTTACTCAAAAGATTTGTCTTGAAAACTACCTTTGGAATCACCTAGAGTGAGCTCTCAAAGTCAACCAGGGAGAAAAGGGAAGAAATCATGTGTTTGGGAAATACAATATTTTTCCTAGGTCCTTTCTTCTACGCGAACGTGACTGGAGCTGCCCAAAAATGCTTTTCGTGAACGTGACCCACTGGGAGTGAACGTGAAGGCCAATCCAAAGGACTTTTTGAGAACACATTCATGACCCCGCTAGCGCGAAGACTAGACAGCCAAATCCTTCATGAATGTGGTCAAGGCTCCACGAATGCGAAGGATAAAACTAGATAGTAGCAACAACAGAAACATGACCAAGACTAAAAATTCTCCTAATGGACCCTCGAGATTCATTCGAAATCTTGTGCACACAAATCAATTATGTACTCCGACTAAGTTCGACGTTCCAGACTCATTAGAATTATCAGAACATGGATCCAACACCTCCTTGACTCGGCATCCCTTAAGGCAACCACTTACTCATTTTTCATAAAAAAGACCAAAAATGCCCTTGTGTTGTTTTGTGCTTTGTTCGATCTCAGAATGTGCCCAACTTTTATGCAGAAGTTTCTTAAACTATATAGGACCTATTGGCTGAGTCAATTTGGTGATTCCACGCGTGGGTCCTATAAGCCCATTATTGACCCGACATTGGGCTCAAAGTTCTTTATTGGATTGTGGGTATTGATTCACTCGTGTTGATGTGTAGATCACTAATTTGATAGGATTGAATCGTTCAGAGGCTGCTGACAAAGGAAATGCCACATTTTAGTAGATTCATAGCATGTGTGATCAATGCTATGACTTACTAATCTTAGACTTGGATCGTTGGTTGTTTTAGAAGATATTATGCTAGTATTTGGATTGGTTTCTAGTATGATCATTTTATATCCTTATAGTATTCGTTTAGCCTTATTTCGATTATTCTAAAAAATATGGTACTTGCTCTTATCTATATTCATGTTCTCGTTTTCATGGTTTATGTATGGATTGTTATTACTTAGTTATTGACTTAGTATAGGGTTGATTAGTGTATGCCTTAGGCTTTAGACTTGGTGGCTCGTATGGCTTAGGCTTGTCTTGGATCAAACTAGGGTTAGAGTGACCTTTGAAAACCTCTCTAGTATCGTCTTTGGGAAAATTATTGTGTATTAGGTGCTTAGTATTGTACTAGATTTTTTGGTTTCTTTGTGTGATTAGGTCATCCCGATGGAAGATTTTGGAAAGAATCGGGTCTTGTTGCAACTATCCCGATTAAAAATTCTAAGAGAAGCTAGGTTTCTCTACGGCTGACCCGATGTAAGATTTTGGGTGATGCTAATCTTGTTGTAGATATCCTGATGTAAGATTCTGAGAGATTCTATGTAGTATGTCTATCCTGACATAAAATTCACAGGGAGGGTAAATTTCATTATAGCTATCCTAATGTAATATTCCAGGATATGAGCTATATAGTGGCGGACCCAGGATTTTCGTTCAGGGGGTTCGAAAAATAAAAGTATAAACGATAAATAAGCCAACAAAACAAAATTTCAAGGAAGTAGTAGTATATAGTTTATAGGTACAAAAAGTTAGTTTCGTTACAAGAAACCCAAAACTAACATGAGTGATTACAGTGAAACAAAAAGTTAGCCCTTTACAACAAGTCAATCTAGAACTAAGATGCTAAGTAGAGCAAAAAATGGTGCTAACTAGAACAAAAAAATTAGCACTTCATAATGTCTCACTCTAGGACTAGATTGCTAACTACTATAACATCCCTCATCTAGAAATAATTAGAATGTAGTTTAAATCTGGAAATTTTCATTTTTGGAAAGTTCAAGGGAAATCTGGAAAATTGTAAGCAAGTAAAGTTGAGTTTTGGTCATTTTCAAACGATTATGACTTCTAGCTCAGGATGAGTTAGGTGTACTTCCAGATATGGTTGCAAAGCTCTTGGAATGATCTTTCCAACGCCGTTGAGTTTGCACGATTTAGAGTTCGTATGAGTGAGTTATGCCCTTTGGAAGTTGGGCTGTTGGATTAAGGAAATGTCCAAATCCGAATTTAAAGGGGTAGTTTGGTCTTTTCTTACCCTATTGTTTTATTTCGTTTAGGGGTAATTAATTGGGGTCCAAACTGATTGGAGTCAGTTTAGACATTTACCAAATAGAGCTAGGGTTTTGGAGGAGGAACGCAAGAAAAGAGAAAGGAGGAAGAGCTAGATTCGTCGTCGTCGTAAGGAATTACTTGCGAATTTCGCTGAGGATTCAATCAATTAAGGTATGTGAGTCTATCTCAACGTTGGGTTTGTTCACCCACATGCCAAGCATGTTTGTTTCAGCTATTTCATCTCAATAATATTCTGAGTTACACCTCCCAGTTTATGATGTTCTACCTTAACCTGTTGACAATTAGGACACTTAGCCACAAAATCTGCGATGTCTTTCTTCATGTCGTTCCACCAATATACTTCTCATAGATCATGGTACATCTTAGTATCACCCAGATGAATATAATACCTAGAATTATAGGCTTCTGTAAGGATCTGCTGCCTTAACTCACCAACATTTGGAACACATAAGCGACCTTGGTAACGAAGTACACCATCTCCCCCTTAGGAGAAAAGTTTAACTTTTTGCTGATGAAATGCACCTTTCAACTGAAGTAATATAGGATCGACAAATAAAGATTCTGATCCATTTTGAACTATCACACCATCATCTGACGTTTTCGTAAGGCAAACTCCTAAGCGAGCAAGCCGGTGAACATCTTTGCTTAACTCTTTCTTTTCTTCCTCAACATGTGCTACACTACCCATGGATAGTCTAATGAGGGTATCAACTACTACATTGGCCTTACCCGGATGGTAGAGAACATTCATGTCATAGTCTTTGAGGAATTTAAGCCATCTCCTCTGATGAAGATTCAATCTTTTCTTGGTGAACACATACAAGAGGCTCTTATGATTTGTGAACACATCAACAAGAACACCATACAAGTAATGTCTCTAGATCTTTAGGGCAAACACTACGGCTGCAAGCTCAAGGTCATAAGTCGGGTAGTTCTTATCATGGACCTTAAGCTGCCTATAAGTGTAAGCTATGACGTTACCTTGTTGCATCAATACACAACCTAGGACGATCCTAGATATAGCACAATAAACCACATAACCATCTGAACCTTCTGGTAGAATCAAGACTGGAGCAATAGTCAACCTGGTCTTCAGTTCTAAGAAGTTTTTCTCACTCATATGACTACTAAAACTTGACCTCTTTCTGAGTTAACTTGGTCAATGGGGAAGCTATGGATGAAAATCCTTCACCAAACCTCTTGTAATAACTGGCCAAACCCAAGAAACTTCTGATATCAGTTGGAGAAGTAGGTCTGGGCCTGTGTTTTACTGCCTCAATTTTCTAAGAATCTACTCGAATCCCTTCGTTGGATACCACATGACCAAGGAAAGCTACCGACCATAACCAAAATTCACATTTTCTAAACTTAATGAATAGCTGGAGATCTTTGATAGTTTGTAGAATGACTCTTAGATGAGTCGCATGCTCTTCCTCACTCTGAGAATAAATGAGATTATCATAAATAAATATGATGACGAACAAGTCCAAATACTATTTGAACACCATGTTCATTAAGTCCATGAAAGTTGCAGGAGCATTTGTTAGTCCAAAAGACATAACTACATCATAGTGACAAAACCAAGTCCTGAAGGTTGTCTTTAAGATGTTCTCTGACTCTAAGCTGATGATAGCCATATATGAGGTCTGTCTTAGAAAAGAAACTAGCAGCCTGAAGTTGGTCAAATAAATCATCAATCCTGAGGATGGATACATATTCTTGATTGTGACTTTGTTCAATTGACGATAGTAAAATGCACATTCTGAGATAACCGTCTTTATTTTTCACGAACAACACTGGAGCACCCCATGGAGAAATACTAGGCCTGGTGAAGCCCTTATCTAGAAGGTCTTTCAAATGTTCTTTCAATTCCTTTAGCTCGGCTAGAGTCATTCTTCACGGAGGAATAGAAATAAGCTGGTTATCTGGAAATAGATCTATTTCGAAATTGATCTCCTTTTCGTGAGGAACTCCAGGAAGATCTTCTGCGAACACTTCTAGAAACTCATTTACCACTAGCACTGACTCAAGTGTTGGGGTTTTGGATTTTGAATCCTTAACCCGAACAAGATGATGGATATACCCTTTGGAAGTCATTTTCCTAGCCTTAAGATAAAAGATAAATCGACCAATAGGCACTAAGCTACTACCCTTCCATTCTAATACTGGCTCGTTTAGAAATTGAAACCAAACGATCCTAGTTCTACAATCTACTGAGGTATAACAGGAATGTAACCAATCCATGCCTAGAATGATATCGAAATCTACCATTTCTAACTATACAAGGTCTGCTGAGGTGACTCTTTAAGAAGCTCTGATAGGACAATTTATGTATATCTGTCTAGCAATATGTAGGTCACCAACTGGAGTAGAGACTGAGAAGGGTTCTGAGAGAGTGTCTGGACTGACACCGAAATTTACTGCTATGTGGTGAGTTACAAAAGATAGTGTAACCCTTGGATCTAACATGCATAAAGCTCTAAATAAAAGACTCATAACATACCAGTGACCACATCAGGAGAATCTCCCTGGTCCTGGCGAGTTGGGAGAGCATACAACCTGTTCTAGCGCTGACCACCACATGTACCAGATGAGGCACCCTGCCGAGTGGGGCGACCTGGCGCTGCTGAAGTAGTATACTGAGTCCTATTAGTGTAACATCCTTGTTCTTGCGTGGCAGAAGGGAAATCCTTCAACTTATTACCAGATTGACCATACCCAAAGCTCCCCTCTTTGCCTGCAAGACACTCGCCCGGATCATTCTTACCACACTTTGGAGAAGTTGGAAAAGTTCGACTACCTGAAACAGTCCCATGTGACTTAGAGAATGATACTCTCCTTTTCTGATCCTGTCGAAACCTAGGGTTCGGAGCGCTAGCTGATGAAGGTGCTGAGGGTGTAGACCTCTTCTAAAACTGTGAGAAATTCCCACCACCGGACCTTTGCTCAGAGTATTCATAATTTCCTGTCCTGGCCTTTTTGTTATCCTTAGCCATTTCTCTGAGTTATCTCTCTCAACCTGCTGAGCAAGAGTCATTAATCTAGAGCTATCCATATCCCCTTAAAGCATAGAATTCCTACACTCGCTCTTCACCACATCAGATACTCCAAACAAGAACTTTCTCATTTGTGCCCTTGGATCGGCAACTATGTGAGAAGCATACCTGGAGAGCTGGGTGAACTTCAACCCATACTCTTGGACCGACATTAAACCATGTTTTAAGTTCATGAATTCATGTGCCTTAGGCTCTCTCAACTCTCTCGGGAAGAACCTGTCCAGAAAGACTCTAGTAAAACAATACCATGTCACATGAGCTGAATTCTCACCCCTATTTTCTTTCCATTGCGTGAACCACATATGAGCCATATCCTTGAGTTGATAGGATGCTAGCTCAACACTCTCAGTACTAGTCACTTTCACTACTCCAAGAATCTTCTTGACATCATCAATGAAGTTTTGTGGGTCCTCACCAACCTTTTGATCCTAGAAATTCTGGTGAATTCATACGAACAAAGTCTCAAATTCTAGCTGCAGCTGATCCACTAGTGGTATTTGCAAGAACTGGGCATGCTGATTATTCTGGTTGGCTACATTCTGAGCCAATAAGTGAATTGCATTTCAGAACTCCGTATTCGTAACCTCGTAATTCAGGACTGGAGGAACTGTGTTAGCATTGTGAGCATTAGCATCCCATGTGTTAGCTCTACGAGGAGCCATCATACAAAACGCATAACGATGGATTAGAAAGGAGAAGTGAATCACACTTCATGCACGATAAGAATATCATAAGAAGTGAAGTTTTCCTAAAACACTTCATAGCCTCCCTCTCATAGGTGTGGCGCGCTTCACACTCATGAAAGAGATTCTACTAAGTGCAGCTTTCAGATACGCTACGACTCAGGAAATGCCCAACTACTCTGATATATATAAAATAATGGGAGTTTAGTGATAAGTGAAATAACCACTCAACAACTCAAGCTGAATCTATTACTATGTCTGAAAATCCGCTAACTAAGTTGAGTTGCTGGGACATGGCCCCAGCTAACTCTAAAAAAACTAAAAACTGATAGCAAAGACTAAAATTAAGGCATGTCTATTGTCCTTGAAGTATGAGGACTCATCATTGAACCAACTGAAATCGAACTGACAATCGAACTAAGCGTGGTCTGGATGCTGAGTGCCTGAACTTACATCATTAAAACAATGTAGCACGAAGTGTGCGTCAGTACTTGGAATATACTGAGCATGCAAGATATAGATACTAAGGTGAACTGTAATACCCCATATTCTTGAAAATGAAAAAATGTAGAATTTTAGAAGTTGCAGGTGCCACCAATGGGGACACCTACTGACCGTAGGTGGAGTCCGTGGTTCGCCACCTACAGCCCCTCCCCAAAAACCCAAAAAATCTCAGCTAAGGGTCGACCCACGCAAGGACCTACAGATCGTATGTGGGACCACGGTCCAGGTCCCTGGTTTAGACCCCTGAGAGGCCATCCTCTGAAGCCAGGCCACGATAGGCCAAGATAGACCGTAGGTTATTCGACGGTCCGTCGGTCAAGTCCGTCGATTGGCACTGTCAGCTTTTAAGTCGAGGGTCATTTGGTCTCTTCCCTATGAGTTGTACACCTAAACTACGTCATTTAACCCCTAAACTATGTCGTTTTGGTCAGTTTTATTCTAGTAACTTGATTCCCTTCATTATGCTTAGACTTAGGGTTTCTAGAACTTTAGATTATTGTTGTGATTTAGCTCTTAGATTAATCCTAATTAGAATATTACGTTTTTGTACTATATTTCTTAATTTTTGCATGAAGTTCAGAACCCTAGTTATGTAGATTTGTTTAGTTCATGAATTACACTTGCTAGGTCAGTTTATACAGATATACATGCATCAGTTTACAGATGTCTCATTATCAATACTTAATCTTGCATTTTCAGTTAACATGTCAGAATCTTGAGCTATCCAGATTATATTCAGTTATGTTGTATTGTATACATTCTAGTTAGGAGTAGGCTTAATACCGAGTGGACTAGGGTCAGTCACCCTTAATGTCCCAGAACTATGTGCCCCCGTAGGTTAAGTCCCCTCTGTGGGCATCATATTTAGTGATCACACCAGTCATGCCTTTATACCCCTGACAAGGTTTATTAGGTCCTCTCGATGGGGCATATACATCGGACTCCATGTTTAGCTCACATGGTTTTATATCGGTTATTAGTAGCTCCCATAGTCATATTCTAGTGTATTGACCAGGTTATCAGTTATATTTTAATATCCAGTTTCAGCATGTTATGTACTTGGTAATTGCATTCAGTTTAGTTCATATATGTTCAGTATATTCTTTATGTTCATCTTATATCATTGATCAGTATGCTCTATTTCAGTTATGTATATATTTTTAGCTTTATCCTATCCTTCATGCTCAGTACCTTTCAAGTACTGACGCATACTCTCTACTACATCTTCTCGTGATGTAGGTTCAGGTCCTTAGTATTCAGATCACGCATAGATCGATTTCCGATCTCCAATTAGCAATACCAGTGATGAGTACTCATTCTCCAAGGACGATAAACATGTTTTCTTTCATTTTCAGTCTTTTTTGTTGCAGTTTTGCTAGAGTTGGTTGGGGCATATACTAACATCTCTAGTCAGTTAGAGGCTTTTATTTCAGACATAGTTAGAATCAGTTCTAGTCTCTTGAGTTATAATCTAGTATTGTAAACTCTTATTCAGTATGTTACTCATATCAGTATTGGGTATTTCCCCATTTCAGTTTATATCATGTTTTACGCTTTCGCACAAAATTTCTCATTTCATTAAATCTTTAAGTATGCTTATGATATGTCAGTTCAGAATTAGCTTGGGCTCACTCGTGATCCTAGGTCCCGTGTTAACGTCCAGGGAGTAGCCTCGGGGAGTGACATGAACAATGATATAACTGAGTAATATAATAATGAATATGGAAATAGATTGTACGGAAGTGCAATTGAAATCTGAGCTAAATGAAATTACCAAGTACAAATCATGTACCTAATATGTTGAACTGAATGTTGATAAAATGGTCAATGCAATAAGAATATGACTGTGGGAGCTACTATTAACCGACATAAACCACGTTAGCTAAACGTGGAGTCCGATGTATACCCCCATCGAGAGGACCTTCAGGTTATTTTCTTTATTTTCTAATCTTTTGAGTGTTTAGAGCTTTACTGTAGTGACCCCAAGTCATTTATGACTTGTTGGAACTGACAACTCAGTCGTCAGGTCATTCGTTTGAGTTTTGTGCAAACTTTTGTGTTTTGGAACCTCTAAACTTGAACTGTTGACTTCAGTCAAAAATTTAAGAAGACGCGTCGAAAAGGATTCTAACAGTTCCATCAGCATCGGAAGGGAAATTTTAGTCAAGGGGCATGGTTGGTTTGAGCCTCGAGACTTTCGATGTGAGTTTGTGCTATTATGAGTTTTAACTTGGAAGCTCAAGCAAAGTTTGACTTCATTAAACATTCCGGGTAAACATGCTCGGATGAGAATTCTATCAGCGTGGTTAGCTTCAGAATGTCAAGTTTGTTCTAGACAAACTTTTCATGCGGTTCCCGAGGCTTTGGTCTCATTTTGAGACTTCTCGTGGATTTTAGTTTTAAATGGAACTTGGGTGTGAAACTCACTTTTTTATCGAGATGACCACGGATCGAAGTTTTGATGGTCCCATTGAGTCCAAAATGCCAAGTTTGACTGGGTAATATATTTCATTTATGCGCACGGGATTTCGGACGAATCTCGGGCACCCTGTCGAAGAATTCCAAGTTGAGCAAACCAGCTAAAGTGCTGATATCTGGTGCATGCTTTTATTGACAAGAATTTAGGCTTTGAGCGACCAGAAATGCCTTTTAGCGACCAAATTTCTCGTATTTAAATATCAAAAATCAGCTTCGGCTCTCATTTTCAAACTTCAATATCTCGAGCTAGGAAGCTCCACTTTCGGTGATTCAAGTTGCGTTTTGACTGGAATTGGTGGTGCTACGTATGGGACAGATCGAGGAAGTATGGAAGTTGGAATATTGAGGTAATTGTTGCCCATAAAGGGCGGCCTTGTCTCTTTAATTTGAAGAATTGTGTATTTAGTGGCGATTGTCTTTCGTGGAGACATATGCACAACAATGAGAAAGCAATTTTTTGATGGGTTACTGAAAACTAAAGAAAATTAAATTGAATACCTGATATGCAACCCCACAATTGAAGCTATGGTGCCGCAACATGATGTTGCGACCACAACTAGCAGATCGCATGATCACTATTTTTGACACGTGGTTTGTGTCTCTGATGCGGTGAAGATGTGAGTGCATCACCCCATCGCATCTAGAAATACTCTTCCTAGGGAAAACTCCTGAAATACAGTTCATATTATTGTGATCTCCAAAATTTGATACGTCTAAATTACATCTTGCAATGAAGTCTAAAGCAATTATTGTTCAAATATAAAACCCAAAAACGTTGGAGTCGAATCGCACAGAGAATATCACTCATACGTGTAACCACAACCAATGGTTTGTATTTCTTAATTCTTTGCAAAAAATAAATATTAAAATATTTGAGTTGTATTATGCATGAATTAGAATCTGATCAATAAGAATGTGAAACTAAGGTTGTGGACTCACGTTTTGGGTTGTAACAACATTCTAGTTCCTTTCATGGACTTTAGTTAAGTAATCTTCGAGTAAAACAACTAACTTCTATTAAATATATCTAGTCCTTCCAATCATTCTAGAAGATATTACCCTAAGTCCTCACAACACTTGAGTGTTATATTAATAATTTCTAACTCAGGTCTCAAATCCTTAGATAGAACATACATTCTGAATCCTTGTGCTTAATTATTTTTATCATATGAACTTATTTTCCAATCAAGTAAAGAATACAAAACAGGTTCTAATGCATGCCTTCATTGAAATTCATACAAAATGAAATAACTAACTATAGTGTGAGAATTACCGTCTAGAATATCTAACTACGCAACTATATATATCATTATTATTACTCTCTCTTTAGAGCTCCAAAATTCTAGCTATGAGTTTAGTTACATATAGAAAGTGCAGCCACTGAATCATAAATAAAAGAAAACATGATATTAAAAATCAAGAACACAAATCAAGAATAAAAAGGGTTAGGTAGATTACTCATAATAAACGAATGAAGTCATAAGTGTAAGTAGTAGTTTTCAACACTTAATCTTAGTGATAAAAGCTTATGCCCTTTGGTGCTTTGATGATCTCTTCACAAGTGCAGGGACCTGGTCCTCTGCAGAGTATGAATACTCGTCCAGTGGTCAAAGTGCTGAACAACTGGAAAGCTGTCTGCGTCAGAAAGTTGGTGAGCTGCAGAGTACTCCACCAATCAGAAGCAAGGAGGTTGCTTGTACGTTTGGTAATAACTCTTCATGGTATATATCAAACAACATACAACAATATTATTTATTCATTCAAAGAGAGATTTTCAAGCTTCAAAACAGCAAGGGACCTAATTGAAGTGCTGCGATTTGCTTTCTGTATCAGCTGCTTTTGTTTGCTTGTAATAGTACTTACATTGTAGGATTTGTTTCGCTGTGATAAGAAACGTTTCAACTTGTGTGAATCATTGTGAGTTCTGAGTTAGAATTAACTTGGTTCTTACTCTAAAATCTATATTAATCAGGATAGGATTAGTATAATGGGTAGTGTGGTATCTACTCTAGCTCGTCTAAGTAATAGGAAGTGTTACTTAGAGTTGAGATTAGTAGGCTAATCTCGATTTGTAACTAGCTTTTACTTTTGCTTGGAAAAGATTAGTGAAAAGCAGTTCTAAAAGTCCTGGCAGGCCAGGTCGTGGTTTTACTCCCTTGAGCAAGGAGGTTTCCACGTAAACTCTCTTGTCAATCTTTATTTTTCAGCACTTGTTCTTTACTGTTTTAGTTTCAACTGTGCTGAGGACCTGGTCCCATTGACACTGGTGGACGCATACATTCCAACAAGTGGTATCTGAGCCTGACTTTTCAGGTTGGTTAACACCAAGAAAAGAAAGGATCCTGAAGGAATGGCTGCTCCACTCAATATGGAGGAATGACAATCTTCTACCAGGCCACCGCGGTTTAATGGACAATACTATGGCTGGTGGAAAAATCGAATGCACGACTACATTAACACTGAGGACTCTGAGTTATGGGACATCATCCTTGATGGACCATATATTCCTACAAAGGAGGTGAAGGATGGGGAACTTACCTCCACTGTTGTCAAAACCAGAAAGGACTACAACGAGGCAGATAGGAAAAAGATAGAAAAGAACTACAAAGCAAAGAAGATTCTGGTGTGTGAAATTGGAGCAGATGAGTACAACAGGATTTCTGCTTATGAGACTGCCAAGGAGATATGGGATTGTCTTCAAACAGCCCATGAAGGAACTCAGCGAGTAAAAGAGTCTAAGGTTTATATGCTTACCACTCAATATGAAAATTTCATTATGAAGGAATGCGAAACCATCTTTGAGATGAACTCAAGATTCACCTCTATCACCAACGAGCTGAGAGGTTTGGGTGAGCCTATTCCTATCCGTAAGAAAATTCGCAAGATCCTCAAGGTGCTTCCAAAATCTTGGGAAAGCAAGGTGGATGCCATAACAAAAGCCAAAGATCTAATAATGCTTCTCATGGATGAACTGATTGGGAATCTTCAGACCTACGAGATGAACAACAAACAGGGGACGACTGTGAAGGAAGGAAAGAAAGAGAAGTCCATTGCTTTGAAAATATCTCCAAGTGAGGTGACTGAAGAGAAGGATGAGATGGCATATGTCATTAGAAGATTTCAGAAGATCTTAAAGAAGCATGGAGGCTTCTGATACGCTCAAATTACACCTCCCTAAAGAAGTATAAGCGATCGTTATCAAGTAAAGAACCCAACTTGTAGGTTGGGGTCGATCCCACGAGGAAAATGGTTTAGACTTTACTTTAACCAACAATTATATTCAATTAGCCAAAGTATTTCCAGAAACAAAGAAATAAAAGGGGGGGGGGGGGATTTGTGGAACAAATTGTAAGAATTCAATAAGTAATCAATAATCAAAAGTCAATTTTGGTTGTTATCAAGATGAGAAAATTAACTAGGGTAAACGT